>JAUNZO010000970.1:0-25952 GCA_031894775.1 Chloris gayana | reverse complement strand
GAACTAGTGCCTATCTTCCATAAGATGGCCGCGAGTGCCTATCTTCCATAAAAAGATACACGATACTCAGCTATCAGATGAGGTTAGTAAGAGCCATTATCCAGGGCCATTTTAATATAAAGATAATAACTAGAACTAGTTCCCTTTCTTTAGAAAAATAAGTTACAAATTATAACACCAGTGAATAACAAGAACTAGCTGCCTGATATTTACTTGCTTCAAGGTCTGAAAAATACTGTTTTTGTCAGTTTAGCCAGGAAACGACTTAAAATTTGCAGAACTACTTCCCTTTCGTTTGTTGTGTTATTATCTTTTGTCCAAAAGATGCCAATAATAATATCGTGTCTCATAAAACCTGAAGTGCTACACGGACAAGCTAATAATTAATAAAAGTTAATGGAGATGCGGGGGATCGAACCCCGTGCCTCTCGCATGCAAAGCGAGCGCTCTACCATTTGAGCTACATCCCCAAATTGACATATTTTATTCTTTCCCCTATATGATATTTGTCAGATATTCCATAATAATTTCATTATGCAAATATAGAAAATCCTGGACACAACACAATTATTAAATAAAAACACACACAATGGAGATGCGAGAAATCGAACCCGAGCCTGAGCTACATCCCCTTATACAAGTCTTTAAACTATTGACAATTTTGATTGTGTGTTTTCATCAATGTTCAATATAGATTGTGCGCACTTACCAACAAAACATGAAGGAAAATTATGGTTTAGTTCTGGTTTCTCGATAGGCTTTCAAGTTATGGCAGCAACTCGATAGAACATCGTGGACATTGATAGTTTGTAGACAATTTTGATTGTGTGGTTTCGAACATTATGGTTTAGTTCTGGTTTCTCCATAGGAAAAAACCTATTTTGCCTCTTTAACTCTTGTCAAAGTCCGAAAACTAAGTATTCCATGTCCCTTAACTATTCAAACCGTTCACTTTTTCTGCCTTGACGGTTTTAGATAGTGGTTTTGACCTAGTCAACATGTGGGACCCATGAGTTAGTGACACCGACATGTGGGGTCTATGTGTTAGTAATAAAGATGTCACCAACGTACGGGCCCATGCTCACAAGTTGGTGTCATTGGCACGTGGGTCCCATATGTTGACTAGGTCAAAAACATCGGCTAAAACTAGTGAGGAAAAGTGAACGATTTAAATAGTTGAAGGAGGTTGGATACCTGGTTTTGTAGTTGGAGCGAATCGAACTTTGACAATGAGGGAGTGATGCAAAATAGACTTGTTCCTTCTCTATAATCTTGTTCAATTGAGCCCTTCTTTTTTTTGAGAATCTTGTTCAATTGGGCCCTTAACCCTTGGTTGGGCCTAAGCACACCCCTAAATAGTTGGGCTTGAGAGACCTTTTAGGCCTCGTATCAGACAAAATCAGTCCTCTTCTTCTCACCAAGGACCCAAAAAGAAAAAAAAAGACGATCTGATCGCATAAACTGCTGTGCTCCTCTTGTTGAGTACTGGGAACCATTAGTTAGCCATTTGCGATACACGAGCTGGGAATGTTGCTTTAGCATTTCACATGATGTAATCCGTAACCAAGTTTAGCTGGGAATCTTCGCTCTTGCACAAAAAAATAGCATTTGATGTTAGAAAGTATCTTGTTGCTTGACGCTCCACTGCAGCAATGATTAAAATGGTTCTTCTCGTATCTGAATGCTTAAGAAAGGTCATCGCAGTTACAGTTTTGTTCTTGCAGGTTACGGGATTTGCTCTGGTTTACGTACAAGTTGGCATTATTTTCCTCACCTGCATCAACAATTCATCATATGTGAAGATTTCTCTGCGTTGAGTAACCATATATAGAGCAATTGATTTCAAAGTTGTTCGAGTCGTAGGATGTACCTGAAGTTTATATAAATGAGAACCGATTTTTTATCCACTTACACAACTGGGCAACAAGAACATCACGCCTAAGGTTTCGAAGTTTGATTTTGGAAGTGGAAACAACGACCCATTGACCTGAGTAAAGAATCGTGATTGCATTTTTTTGTTGCATACCAATTGGTATAAGCTGCTGCCGCTTTACTTGTAGACAAATAATATTGTTTCAGTAAGAAATTCTAAATATTTTGTTAATGACAGATAGCTAAACTTGGTTAGTTTTGTCTGATGCACGTGTCTAACTCTTAATTAACCAGTAGTCAAAACTAAGAGATGGCCTTTCCTCTCGATCGTGTCTGTTTCAGCCTTCAGGAGCTAGAAATAGCTGTAGCATATGAATAGGTTTAGCAGCAAAAAAGGCCACCCAAAAAAGAGTAATCTCTATACTTTAATATGTCACATGTCGAATAAATTATATTGTATGTAAGTGTTTGTACTTGTTTCTCAAAGAAAAAAAAATACTGTATACTTGTTTATTAAGGAGGTGATGATGAGTCTTCGAGCCTTCTGCAGGAGGCGCACCTGCTGCTTTCACATGATCCAATTTTGAACTTGGTGATTTATATGATCAGGCCCGTCGATCGACAGGGTCAGAGTGGACGACCGAACAGGGCCCCCAAAATTCTAGGGCCCCCAAAAGCAAAGTCTCTTTCGTTTCTTACTTCAAAAATGGATTCCTCTCGATTCGCAGATCATTTTCCCTGCTTCTCTTTCTCTGATTCATTGCTCGAACACCATGAATTGACCCCTGCAATGTTTCTCTCTCTCTCAATCTGTAAAACCCATGAGCCTCTTCCCAAAAATTAACTTTGAAAAATGTGGATTAGGGATTGTTGGAGAAAGTAGTTAAGCAGTTAAAATTATACCCCACAGTCCATGGGAAGTTTTGGACAAAAGCTTGTAAAATACAAGAAGGCAGATTGTGCATCTTAGTGACTTTGGCATATCTATGTTTTGGTCATGTCATTGACCTCATATTTGTGGACTCGGCTTTGATCAGGTAAACTAGTCATACTTTTACGGGAAAAAAAGGGACTGTTGAACCAACAGATATATTTTTAAGCAACTGAACAATGTTTTCCCGCGAGAGAACATCGCAAATTCTGATTGAAATGCATGACTGCAAATGATTAAACTGACGCAAAAAATTCCCACGAGAGAACATCGCAAATTCTGATTGAAATGCATGACTGCAAATTGATTAAACTGACGCAAAAAATTCTAGGGCCCCCAAAAGCAAAGTCTCTTTCGTTTCTTACTTCAAAAATGGATTCCTCTCGATTCGCAGATCATTTTCCCTGCTTCTCTTTCTCTGATTCATTGCTCGAACACCATGAATTGACCCCTGCAATGTTTCTCTCTCTCTCAATCTGTAAAACCCATGAGCCTCTTCCCAAAAATTAACTTTGAAAAATGTGGATTAGGGAATGTTGGAGAAAGTAGTTAAGCAGTTAAAATTATACCCCACAGTCCATGGGAAGTTTTGGACAAAAGCTTGTAAAATACAAGAAGGCAGATTGTGCATCTTAGTGACTTTGGCATATCTATGTTTTGGTCATGTCATTGACCTCATATTTGTGGACTCGGCTTTGATCAGGTAAACTAGTCATACTTTTACGGGAAAAAAGGGACTGTTGAACCAACAGATATATTTTTAAGCAACTGAACAATGTTTTCCCGCGAGAGAACATCGCAAATTCTGATTGAAATGCATGACTGCAAATTGATTAAACTGACGCAAAAAATTCCCACGAGAGAACATCGCAAATTCTGATTGAAATGCATGACTGCAAATTGATTAAACTGACGCAAAAAATAATGGAGATGCGGGGGATCGAACCCCGTGCCTCTCGCATGCAAAGCGAGCGCTCTACCATTTGAGCTACATCCCCTAATTGAATTATTTGTTCACTTTTATATATGAGAATTATATATTTCAATAAGCCGGTCCTAGCTAGGGAAGGAACAACTCTAGATATTGGTTAATTAATCAAGATTACCGCGTGATTGTTCCGCTTTCACTTTCCATCGCAGGAGGAGAAGATCAAATCCTCCTGGTGCAAAAATAAAATAAAACCCTTGGTTGGCGGCGCGCGGAGGCTGTGGCGATGGAACGCTTATCCTTGCTGTGGAGGAAGATTGAGGACCTCTGCAGCAGCAGAACAAGTGAGGCGCCGCCGACTTGGAAGGTGCAGGCGATGGAGGCTCGGGAAAAGGAGAAGATCTTGTCCTCAATCCGGAAGAAGCTTGAGGACACGATCAAGGACCTGGGATCAAGACACCCGACTACTCCGGCGCCGACTTGGAAGGTGCAGGCGATGGAGGCGAGTGAAAAGGAGAAGATCTTGTCCCCAATCCGGAAGAAGCTTGAGGACACCATCAAGGACCTGGGATCAAGACACCCGACTCCTCCGGCGTGACCGACGCCGAGCGGGCGGAGGAGGCGGAGAGGCTCAGGGAGGAGGCCATGGCCGACGCACGGCGCCTCGAGGTGGAGGGCGACCACAGAGCGTCCATGGGGATGCGCTTGAAGGTTGCTTGGTCCGTAATGGACCCCTGACTGAGAATTCAGATAGGTTTATATTTGTTGTTATTATTATAAACGTCATTGGAGATGCGATGTAAATTCTTTGGAGTAAATGATCATATCCGATTTGGTTCGTACTATATGCATGCATCATGCCATCATTGGCAGATGTGCAACTAAAACCAACAGATTGAATGAGCTTCAATGATGAAACTCTATAAAAAGACTATCTTTTCTGCTCTTTTACTGTAACTAAACTGCATGTAGTCACTATGGGAAACTCAAAAGCTAAAATACACTCGGCAAAGTGTTTGACGAGTGTAACATTCGGTAAAGAGCACATGGTCAACAATTTATCGGCAAAGAGCTCTTTACCGAGTGTTTTTCGTCGGACACTTGCCGAGTATCAAAACCAACACTCGGCAAACATTTTTCGAAAACATAAAAAAATATCAGGTCAGCTTCACGAGCCTCCTCGTCGGCCAGAGGAGCCGGCCCCAGCTCGTCGTTGCGCACGAGACACGATGACCAGCTGGGACCTCCATGCCGCCTAGGGCCAGGGCCACCGCTTGCTGCCCAAAGCCGTGCCGCCGCCTGCTGCCCCGCCACGCCGCTGCATGCCTTGGGCCGCCGCTTGCTGCCCCGCCATGCCGAAGCCGCGCGCCTTGGGGCCACGCCCTATATGTCATGGCATATCCTAAGATTTCGGCAAACATCAATATATATATATATATATATATATATATATATATAGGCTAATTTTAGGATGAAAACCATAATTTGCTTATCAAAATGGAGAAAGTCCAAATTACTCCCCTCAAATATAGCCTAAGTCTGGATAGCCCCCAAACTATTGTTTGATTTAGTTTACCCACCAAAATAGTTTATTTAGTTCAATTCACCCCTTAATTGAACTCATGTTTTTTTTCTCCGTGCACATGTTGAATATTAAGTAAAAATTTCATGGATTGACAGTTGGTATCACAATACATGTCCAAAATTATATTTTCAATTTTTTTTCATTGTTTTTCATGCACTTTTGTATTACCATATCAATATACTATTAAATTTCATTATCTATCAAAATAGTGATAAAAAATCATGATGTATTTTTCTAACATGCGTTACATAGTGTTCTAGCGCCCTATAAAATTTTACCTTAAGACTCCACTTATGTGTGAAGAAATAAAAAAAAGATAATTATGTTAGAGGGTAAAATGAACTAATTTACACTATTCTAGGGTTAAATTAAACTAAACAATAGTTTAGGGGTTATTCAGACTTTGGTTATATTTGAGGGGAGTAATTTGGACTTTCTCTTATCAAAATTAAAGAAATAGGCATAGCTCAAGTGGTTTCTCTGTTAATGTGAGTTTATTAATGTGGAGGTTATGAGTTAAATTCCCATCTACAACACATTATTTTTTGATTTTTTTACGGCATACCCTTAGTTCAAATTCTAGGTCCGGCACTGGCTGCCGCTGCGCCACCCTGCTGCCCCACCATCAGTCCGGCATACCCTTAGTTCAAATTCTAGGTCCGCCACTGGCTGCCGCTCGCGCCACCCTACTGCCCCACCACCAGTCAGCCGAGAGAGAGAGAGAGAGAGAGAGAGAGAGATGGGGAATAAGGGACGGCTGGGAGATAGAGATGAGAGAGAGAAGAGAAGGAGGAATCTGTGTGAGTTGTTTTGAACCAATGCGATGCGAGCATTCCGAGGGGCTGACCTCTGACGTGGTGGGTTTACCGAGTGTCCACTGATACTTAGAAAAACAAATCGTGTCTACTTAAAAACAATTAAAATTAGCAAACAAAATATAAAAATAACTAAATTTTGGCATCTGATATACTCCAAAGGGCAATGGTGGATGTCTCGTCCCACAGATCGCTCTAAGATACGCTTGAAGGTTGCTTCGTCCGTAATGGACCCCTGAGTGAGAATTCAGATCGCAAATGCTCTACGTCACCCGGATGTCCGACTACTTGTGAGCCGTTGGATGCTAATCGTGATTAGTAACCTGCCACTAATCCTTGCAAAGAGTTGTCAGATGGCCGGGTCGGACAACCCGGTCACATGTATAGCAGCGTTCAATTCAGATATAGGTTTATATATATTTGTTGTTATTATAAATGTCATTGGACTTCAGTCAAAAAAATATATATGTCATGGGAGATACGATGTAAATTCTTTGGAGTAATATGATCATACCTGATCTGGCTCGTTCAGTTGGTATAAGCATTATTGGCAGATGTAAATGGTTTGGTGTAACCATATCTCGTTTGTACTATAAGAATCATTGTCTGCAACCAACAGATTGAACTTCAGTGATGAAACTCTAAAAATACTATGTTCTCTGCTCTTTTAATATATAATAACTGAATTGTACCATCTCACGTGATGCAATTTTTTTAAAAAAATCTAAATACAATTTGATATACATGCATGAGTGTTAGCTGTTTTTTTTTTTTTGCTGTTATCAGAATCCTAATAGTTGGCGCCAGGATCTCGTTCTGTATGTTATGCATGGAGCCGGAGCTGGTATGGATTAACGAACAACGTATGCGCAATGGCTACCCCGATAAGGCAGCAAATCACCGTATCGGCGTCAGAAACGTCGTTCGACACGGATGACATTTGATACAGAGGCCAGAGGGCAGATTAGCCTCCTACCACCCCATGTAACGAGGTCACAGTCACACAGCCGGAGGAACTCGACGCCGCTGGCCAGAGGAAACCAAAGAAACTCTTCCGTTTTGCCGCCGCTAATCTCCACTAACCGTGGGAAGCGACCGAATTCTGTTGCTGCTGGTGGGTAATATTTTACTCTCTTTTTTTTTTTGGATCGGCTCTGCGACTGCTTGCTCTGCTCCGGTTGCTTTGCCGCTTACGCATAGGGTGCCCTGCCGCTCCGCTGTTGGTGCAAATATTAACTGGCTAGTAGTTATCATTATTCACCACCAGGGTTTGAAATCCCGGCCGGTTTCCGTGGTTTCCGGACCCGGTCCGGGCCGGTTTCATCGGGAGACCGGGATCCCGAATTTGAATTTTAAATTTTTTGAAAATTTGAAAAAATTTGATATGAAAATATGAAAAAAAACTAGATAAAAAATCATGATTTATGGTGAAATCTAATCATAAAAATGATGATGTTTTGACTTATGAGAAAAATGAAGTAAGATACAAGTTAAGAAAGAAATAAAAAAATCTTATCTGGTATTGAGTTCATGTTTATCTATCATAGTTTGTATTTGTCATCGAAGTATTAGTTGTGAACTTCATTTAAGGACTTGTAATTGAACTATGTGTGATGGATGTATGTTTTATGTCTTTATCATGCATTTGTGATGGATGAATGTTTTATGTGTCATGAATATGAGTAGAAATATTATGAAACTGTTATGCCAATTTTTTAGATTAATTCCACGCTTTTTTTTCATGTTTTAACCTCTTCTCAAATTTTACAAATCAGTCACCGGCATCCCGGTAATCCCGTCCGGAATTCCGGTAATCCCGTCCGGAATCCCGGTAGTCCCGGTCGGGATCCCGGTCCATCCCGTCTGGACTGCCAAACGGAGTTCGTCCGGATTCCGGATCGGGATTACCGGTTTCCGCGGAAACCGACGTCCCGGTCTCGACCGGGATTACCGGGAGAAACGGGAATGTAAACCTTGATCACCACTACTTAAGAAATTGGGTCCAGTTTGCACTGTGTATTCTTCATTAACAGCTTGTTTCTTATTGTTTATTTAATTTAGAAGAAACTTGAATTTGATTTTTTTCAAAGAAAAGGATTTGTAAATCGTATCCGTATTGGAATTTTCTGAAGAAAGCCGTAGTCTGATTCCTATTCCTATTCTGCATTGTACTCACCACGTAATAATCTGACTTATGTGCAGTGGGCAAAGAAACTAACTTGTGGCAACCCTTTAGTGGTGGGGATTATTGGATCTTCATGCCGGCGATGCCGGGTAGCAAGTGGGCAGAGGCTCTGTAGAGCTCTTATCCTGCTGGGTGTGGAGCAAGATTCAGGGGATCCTCTTCCTCTGCATGACGATGGGCAAGAAGGCCACAAATACTAATACTACTAAGGCCGGCCGTTGGAGACCTGTGAGATTGAAACAGAATCTCTTGAAACAAGGCTCAGTACCGTCGATGTGGTGTATGGACTTATGGTAAGTGCGGTGGAGGCAACTATTCTAGTTGAAGTTGTGCAGGGAGAATTTTCTGGACGAATTACTGCACACATCACCAGCATCACCAACGAACTGGTGCTTTATGATAGCAAAGTGGCTGGTCCGACCAGTGGGGACGATCATGGAGCTATCCAACTCATGCGACCTGTTGTATGCGTCCATGTCAAGGATAAGCTGGTAATTCACGTAAAGCCGGCTGGTGGTAATAAAACTGTACGCGTCTCATTTCCTCCAAGGGCCAGCATGTACAGTAAATCTGTCCTAATACCACTGATCGGTCATGGCGACACTAAGATGCGTTTGAAGGTTGCCTGGTCGATCATGGACCATTGACTTAAATTTGAGATTGTTTTATTTTTCATTAGCTAGGTCATTGGCATATATATGTAATTAAATAGTAGTGTGGCCTGCCTAATAAGTATATCTGATTTGCTTTGTTCGTTGGTAAACACCACTGGCTCATCACTCATTTTACAGTGTTTTCCAATTTGTAATATGTAATTTTTTTAGATAATGTTGTAATATGTAGTTGAAAGGAATTAGCCATTGAGAAAAGGCTTCCCTAAAAGGTATGTGTTGCACTAATGTTGGTGAGATTTCTAGCACTTCACGAGATGCAATGATTCTTCTGATTGATGGGAAATGAAATTCGCTAGACATTATTTAGCTGTTTTGTTCTCAGAAATTGGTGTTGCCCAGCAAAATTGCTGAACAGCACAACAATCTGGCACCGGGTTTATGCACCAGCAAGCAGCTTGTTTACTCTGGCAAATAAGCAAAGGTGTCCTGCTTACGTGAGGATGGAACGAGCACTTTCCACAGCAAAGTACCAAAGCAATGAAAATGAATTTCCGATAACGATTGACCTTGTCTTTCTAGGAGCATTCTAGTTACATATATAACTCCTAACACAATCTTATCTAAACTAACTTAACACCAGAATCTAAATTAAACACGATTGTCCCTATCTTTATCTCCTCTTGACTCGCCTATCTGTTGCACCTCGTTCAGATCCGACGCCCCCTGAGTTCAACTCCAATTCTGCATGTAATTTGATACGTGTCTTTCTCAAATCGCCGGCCACCAGCTTCTAATGCAAGTCGTAACTTCCAGCCATTTTCCGTGCTCAACAATTGGTAGTGTCATTTAGCGCTTATGAAGGTTACGGTGTTTGATCGGTCGTTGACTAGATCGAGATTTGGATTGGTGCTTGATCGGTCGTCGACTATATATATAGACCACGTCATGTTGTTCACATGGTGTAAGAGGAGTTTTTCGGTTCAAAATACTGGCTAATACTAGCCTAGTTGTTTTTGATCTAACAGTATAGATTTGATATTGGGAATTCATAACTACTCACCAATATTTTACCATATTGAGTCACGTGACGTATTATTCATAACGATTAACGTTTAGTTTAATCATAATATAACTTAAAACTAGTAATCCAATTTAATTTTTAATATTAATTCATGTATTCATCATTATTCTTACAACAAGGTTATGGCTCATCTCCCAAAATAGTATTTCTTAATTAATAATGCAATTACAAAAATACCCTTAAACGAGGGGTAAGCAGTGTCGCGGCAGATCGGCCTTGGTTGCACCTGTGATGGCCGGAGATGGTGACTGGATTGTGGTGAACGGTTCCTCTCTGGCATCTGTCTGGCAAAAATTGGTTCGATCAAACGCAAAGAATTCCACGTCAACTTATGAAAGGAATTATGGAAAAAAAGAAGTCGGAAAAGAAACTGAAGGTGGCAGCGGCCGAGTCGGACGATGGAAACCGACGCAGAAAGGGATTGACGATGACACTCTGATTCCTTTTCCTATTCAATATAGTGTAGTACTCATATCACGCAATAATCTATATAGTGGTCAAGGAAGCGTTTTTGTCGACGCTCACGCAGTCCATTATTAATTGGTGGGATCAGATTGATCATCATGGCGGCCGGTAGCCAGGGGGCGGAGGCCCTGTGGGAGCTCTTATCCTGGCTGTGGAGGACGATTCAGGACCTCCTCCTCTCCATGACGAAAAAAATGGGCAAGGCGACCATTAATAATACTAACGTCCAGAACGACGACGAGGTGGAGAAGACGGAGAAGGTGCCTCCTCCTCGGACGCGAGCGCATGCGATATCGATGGAGGCGCAAGAGAAGGGCGAGCGCATTACCTTGATCAGTAAGAAGATTTCAAAACTCTACCATGAGTTAGAAGGCATGGGCGAGGCCGAGCGAGAGGCAAACAAGGCCAAATTCGAGGAGGAACGAGAGGCCCTGTTGCTGGAGCGTTCGCTCCTCTTCTTGGAGATTAGGGACCCCGACTACTCCGACCTCACCGACGACGAGATAGCGGAGGAGGTGGAGAGGCTGAGGCAGGAGGTGCTGCAGGAGGCAAGGCGCCTCGAGATGGAGGGGGACCTCAAAGGTGCTTTGAACAAACAAGGCTTGGCTCGCATCATCGACTTCGATCCCAAGCAGGAGGGCATGTACTACAACCGTTTCCTCCCCTTCGACTTCGCTACATTTGACCTTGATGAAGAGTGTAAGTAACTAGATCCATCTCCCTGCAATCTACTGCTGCATCTTGTCATTCTTCCTAACAAATCCGGCCTTTGGTCAGTTTCAGTCCTGTGTGCATTTAATCTATCTAACACATATATATGCCTTTTTTGCTTTATTGACCACAGCGCGCATTGGTCCCATGAGATTTACGGACGCAGTTTCCGAAACCAAAAGAATCACCGTTTGCGAGGCAGTAAACGTTTTATCTGTCAACATAGCTTGCTCCGATGTTGGCTTCCCCATCAAAGTCTATGGCACTGTCATTGCCAGAGACAGCACCGACGACAGGTGTGTCTATCTCTTCCACCGAGATAGAGATGATTACCAACTCATCACCTCCAAGGACACACCATTGATCTTGACTGGTCCTAAGCGAGGACTAGCATTGTTGGACGCCATTTACATTGAGACCGACCTCAAGATCAAAAATACCAAAGGGCGGCAGGACAGGCAGCTCAGTAAAGGGATTCTGACGATCAGCCAGTTCTCACATCGGTCATCAGAATGTGAGGTTGAAACAGAACCTCTTGAAACAAGGCTCAGCACCGTTGACGTGGTGTACGCTGTTCTGAAACGTGCGGTGGAGGCAACCGTTCTCGTTGAAGTCGTATCGGGTGAATTTTCTGGACAGATCACTGCACACACCACCAGCAACAAGGATAAACTGGTGCTCTATGATACTGATGAAGTGGCTGGTGCCACGAGTGGGGATGATCGTGGGCTTATCCAACTGCAAAGACCTGTCGTATGCGTCCATGTCAAGGATCAGCTGATCATTAGTGTAATGACGGATGATGTTGATAAATCTGTCCGCGTGTCATTTACTCCGAAGGGCAACGGTACAACTCTCGTGAGTCAACTGATCGGTCGTGGTGATACTAAGATGCGCTTGAAGGTTGCTTGGTCGATCATGGACCCTTGACTCAGAATTCGGATTGTTTTACTTGTTATCATCAGCAGACGTAAATTCTAACCATATCTGATTTCCTTCGTTGGCATAAGCATGTATATTTAGCTGGTGTCGTGAGGTCGATTGGCCACTGCATGCTGTTCGTCGAAAATAGCTGACAGTGTTGACAATGGTGGTAATTTCTAGGTCATTTCTTGCTCAAATATATATAATAGATAGACTTTACTAACACGGCTAGCCAGGTGGTCACCCCATTTTGGGAAAGTTTGACCAGAAGTTACCTTTTCTGAAGTGCAATCGGGAAGTAAGGACATGATCTTTTTCGGTGACACACGCTGCTGAACGCGCCCGAGAAGATCCACATAAGATTCACTGTCATAGCATCTCCATTGTTGACCACACATGGGTCGACACACGGCCCGGCAATCTTAGCTCCACACAATATCTACTCCAAATACTGCATATATATAGCTATTTTCTGAAGGTAACACGGCATGGAGCTATGATAGAGACAGATAAAACTAAATTATTGAGTTGTCTGAATTTGGGATAAAGTCCATCTTACTCCTTTAAAATATAGCTAGAGTCTGGATAACTCCCTGAACTATTTATTTGTTCAGTTTAAACCTAAAATAGTGCAATTTGGTTTATATTACCCCTAACATAATTTATCTTTTTGTTTATTCACACGTAAGTGGAGTCTTAGGTAAAGTTTTATAGGGTGCTAGAAAACATTTTAACACATGTTAGAAAAATACATCATGAACTTTTTATCATTATATTTGATATAGATTAAAATTTAATAGTATATGGATATGGTAATACAAAAATGTATGAAAAATAATGAAAAAAATTCAAAAAAATAATAATTTTGGACATGCAATGTGATACTAACTACCACCCCATGAAATTTTAACTTAATAGTCCAGTTGTACATGAAGAAACAAAAAAGATAAGCTGAATTAAGGGGTGAATTGAACTAAATAAACTATTTTGGTGGATAGCTTAATTAGGGGTTATCCAGACTTTGACTATACTTGAGATGAGTAATTTAAACTTCCTCCTTTAATTTGCATTGTGCTATGAAACTGATTACTCCCTCCGTCCCATTGAAAGTGTCGCTATGGTATCCGTGCCAGTCAAACTTTTTGAAACTTTGACTAGATTTATAGAAAATATTAGTAATATTTGTATCTCCAAATAAGTTGATTATGAAAGTAGATTCAATTATATCTAATGATACTAATTATATTCAATAAATATTTATAATTTTTCATATATTTTTTGTTAAAGTTAAAAAAGTTTGACTTCTTGAGAAGCGAGAACGACACTTTCAATGGAACACAGGTAGTACTTGTTAGCTAGATAGACTCCGCTAGCTCCTTGTTCCTTGTCTTTTCACAGGTTCCATACAAAACTCGGTCTTCCTGTTGTTAGTGACAATTGTAAAGAGAGAAACTGTGTCAATTAAAATCAGTAGATTCAGATAAAATTGCACCAATCGGTATCCGTGTGACTGCAAATCACAATTTAACACATGAAAAAGACTTGAATTCGCATGGACTGAAAACATGGTGGATTCCGTCTGGATTGAGAGAGAACGATAAGGATGTATAGCAGGAGATGGTTAAGTGGACGACCTGACGTAGTCAACGGTTATTGTAAAACCTAATGACCGTGGAGTTGGTCATTTTTGTATGCGGGCAGCGGCGGCGCTAGTTTGTGGCGCGTGGAGCAACACACTGGCTTGCCCCGACGAGCTGCACCACGTCCTCGATCTCAGGAGTTATAACGAGGTACGAGCCTTATTTCTATATTGTACTACTCATGTAATAATCTATATATATATATAGCCCACAGAAAGATTTGGTTGGCTGTCCAAAGGAAAATTTCTCCCTTCGGTGTACGGTTTCGTCACACCGGCGGCGGCGGGTAGCAAGTGGGCAGATAGGCGCGGTGGGAGCTCTTATATATATCCTGCTTGCTGTGGAGGACGAGTGGGTGCAGGAGAAGCGTGAGCGCGTCACCTTGATCGAGAGGAAAATTGCCGTCCTCTCCAAGGCCATGATTGAATTAAGAGGTGGAAACGCCGAGCAAGAGGCAAAAAAGGCAAAATTGAAGGAGGAGCGAGCGGCCTTATTCCGGGAGTTCTCGCTGCTCTCCTCTGAGATCATTAGGGTCCCCGACTACTCCGACCTCACCGAGGACGAGATTGCGGAGGAGGCGGAGAGGCTGAGGCAGGAAGCCATGGAGGAGGCAAGGCGCCTCAAGCTGGAGGGGGACCTCAATGGAGCTTTGGCCAAGGAACGTGAGGCTCGCATCATCGACTTCGATCCCAAGCAGGAGGGCATGTACTACAATCGTTTACCCTTCGTAACTTCCACTACTGGAAACCGGGGAGCTGCCGTGTGCCCACGGCACACGGTGAAGGCCCCCACACACACGGCGAAAAGGTTTGCCGTCGGTGGCCCACGACAAACACCCGACGGCGACAGCTCTAGACGGCAAAGCCGCCTTCGCCGTGTGCCAAAGCACGGACACACGGCGAAGTATTGGCCATGTGCCACCGTCAGCACACGGCAAAAATAACAGCGCCGTCACATGCGATTTGCCGTGTGCTGAACCACCAACACACAGCATAAGGTGGATGGAGTCACGGTCGTTCACGCCGTTGGGACGACCTGTGGGTTTGCCGTGTGCTGGGCTCGTGACACACGGCAAAGGCGAATATTTGTCGTGTGTTTTTCTTCTGACACACGGCGAAGGTGAAGATGCCGTGTGCTATGTTGTTGCCGTGTGCGAAAGCGCGTGACACACGGCAAAGACCCTTTCGCCGTGTGTCCGATTTCTGGCACACGGCAAAATCATCGACACACGGTAATAATTGGTTTTCCGGTAATGTTCGCTACATTTGACCACGTTGAAGAGTGTAAGTAACCAACTAGATCCATCTTGCTGCAATTTACTGTTGCATCTTGTCATTACTACGACAAGCATCTTGTCATTGCTTGTGTGCAATCTAACAATGTCTCTCTTTTGTGCTTTTCTCCCCTATATATAGCAACCTTTGGTCCCATGAAATTTACGGACAAAGTCTACAAAACCGAAAAAATCCAAGTCCCGATTGACGACGCAGTAAACGTTTTATCTATCAAGATAGGCCGCTCTGATGTTGGCTTCCCAATCCAAGTCTATGGCTCTGTCATTGCCAGAGACAGCACCGACAAAAAGTGTGTTTATCTCTTCTGCCGGGACAGAGACCATAGCCAGCTCATTACCTCTGAGGTACACGACTTGCCCTTCCTATATATATTTTATGAATTACTCTCGCATTGCACCAATATCTAAACCTGTTCCCTTTCCCGTAACCTCAACTTTTATTTTCTCGCAGGACACACCATTTGATCTTGACTGGTCCGAACCGAGGACTTGCATTGTTAGATAATAATTACATCGAGACTGACCTCAAGATCAAGGGCCCGGAAGGGAATGATAGAGACCTCAGTAAAGGAATCTTAACAATCAGGGGCATACCACATCGGTCTGAGGTTCAAACAAAATCTCTTGATACAAGGCTCAGTACCGTCGATGTCACGTATGTCGTTCTGGCAAGTCCGGTGGAAGCAACCATTCTAATTCAAGTGGTGCGGGGAGAATTTTCTGGACGAATCACTGCACACACCACGAGCATCACCGACGAACTGGTGCTTTACGATAGCGAAGTGGCTGGTCCCACGAGTGATCATGGAGCTCTCCAACTCATGCGACATACTAGTACTAGTTGTAAAGAATGGCGGAACGTGATGCCTTCTCAGGCTCACGGCTTCGTGTTAAATAGGCTAGGAAAAGCCCCTAGCGTGGCATTACAACTTGGGTTACAAGTAAGATCGAAACAACCTTCCTAACTTGCTATACAAGAGTTTACAACAGATTACAACAACTATATCTCAACTAACACGAAGCCTAAGCCAATACATCCGTATCTTCCAACACTCCCCGTCAATCTCAACTCTCTACGATATTGAGATTGTAACAGAAATTCTTTAGCCTGTCTGCCGAAACAGGTTTAGTGAAACTATCCGCCAGCTGATCTCCAGAATGAATGAAGCGAACATCAAGTAACTTCCGAGCAACTTGTTCTCTAACAAAATGAAAGTCTATCTCCACATGCTTCATTCGTCCATGAAAAACTGGATTCTCTGACAGATACTTGGCACCAATGTTATCACACCATAAACAGGCAGCTGGAGGGTGTACAATTCTCAACTCATTCAGCAACTTCTGAATCCACATGACTTCAGCAGTTGCATTCGCCATAGCCTTGTATTCTGCCTCCGTGCTCGATCGAGAAACAGTGGGCTGTTTTCTTGCACTCCATGAAATAAGATTAGAACCAAGGAAAACAGCATACCCACCTGTGGATTTCCGATCATCAGGACAACCAGCCCAATCCGCATCCGAGAATGCACTAATCAGCATAGAGGATGACTTGCGAATCTTCAGTCCATACTTAATTGTTCCTTTTATGTACCTTAGAATTCTCTTGACTGCTGAGTAGTGAGCTAATGTAGGTGCATGAAGGAACTGACACACCTTGTTCACCGCATAAGATATGTCTGGTCGGGTCAATGTTAGATACTGAAGAGCTCCAACAATGCTTCTATAGCGTGTAGAGTCTTCTGGTCCAAGCCTTTTTTCCATCATGTATCGAAAGCTTTTCAACTGTTGACAGGGGTGTACTAATAGGTTTGCAACTACTCATGCTTACTCTCTCAAGAATATCTGTAGCATATCTTTCTTGTGAGAGTGTTAGCTGACCTGAAGAGTGTTTCACCTCAATACCAAGGAAATAGTGTAGCTGCCCAAGATCCTTCAACGCAAAATCTCGTTCTAGACTTCTCAACAGACCATTAGTTGCCTCCTGTGATGAGCTAGCAACTATAATATCATCAACATATACCAGAACAAATATAGTATATTTTCCTTTATTGAAAAAGAACAATGATGTATCTCCTTTGGATGCTTGAAATCCCAGCTCTTCTAGTTTATGACATAACCGTGAATACCATGCTCTAGGGGCCTGCTTCAGTCCATATAGAGCTTTGTCCAATCTGCAAACAAATCCTGGATTATCTTTATCCTCAAAACCAGGTGGTTGATACATGTACACCTCTTCCTCCAAGATACCATGAAGAAAGGCATTTTGTACATCTAATTGACGAAGATGCCATCCTCTAGAGACTGCAAGAGATAAAATAAGACGAATAGTAGCTGGTTTGACTACAGGGCTAAACGTGTCCTCATAGTCAATACCATATCTTTGTTTAAATCCCTTAGCTACAAGCCGAGCTTTATATCTATCTATTGTCCCATCTGCCTTCTTCTTAAGTTTGTAGACCCATTTGCACCCTATGATGTTCTTATTCTTGGGAGGAGGAACTAAATGCCATGTTTTGTTTTTCTCTAGAGCTTGGATCTCACTATCCATAGCAGCACGCCACTCTGCCGTATTGAGAGCAATGTCAAGAGTAGCAGGTTCATCTATAGTAGCCAAGTTACCATACCGTACTGTCCCGTCGGTGTACACCTTGGGCTTGCGCACACCATGTTGAAGGCGAGTAGCAGGTCTGTTGGGAGCTTCCACTGCGACTGGTGCCGGTTCAAGTGCAACAGCTGGTGCAGCATCCTCAGCTACTGAAGATCCAGAGACCGGTGCATCGGCCGGTGCAGACATGCGTTGGTGCCCCCGTCGGTCGGAACACCGGATGGGTCGAGCACAAGCGTGGATGAGGAGGCGCCATTTGGAGCCACAGGATCAAAGCGAAGCGAAGACGGGCCCTCGTGATCACCACATGTTGACGCAGGAGAGGGCTGCCGCTCCTCGGGCGACACAGGACGAGGAGACTCCAGCGCCCGATCCGAGGCAGACCTGGGAGCAGAACCGGCAGCCGAATCAACTCCGGAAGACGTGCCAGTCGGAAGAGACCGATCCCACATGAAATCATGAGATCTGGGCACCGAATTTATTCTTGATTCTTTTCCTGGATGATCCTGCAGGCAAGTAGAGGGCACAGACTGCACAGGGGGTTAGATGAAATAACCATATTTGGGTCAGATACACAGGCATCCCCAAAACTCAATGATTCACGTATATTAGCAGGAAGCAAAAGAATCTCAGACCTAAGGAGTGATCCGACGTTAGGATGAAGTTTAGAGAAAGGAAACACATGTTCATCAAAGACAACGTCACGAGAAATATAAACACGACCCGTAGAAGGTTCAAGACACTTAAACCCCTTGTGCATATTACTGTACCCTAAGAACACACACTGTTTAGACCTAAAAGCCAACTTGCGCGTGTTGTAGGGGCGAAGATTGGGCCAGCAAGCGCATCCAAAGGTGCGCAAAAATTTGTAATCAGGAGTCTGATGAAACAAACGCTCAAGAGGTGTTGAGTGATTGATGACTTTAGATGGAAGGCGATTGATTAAAAATGTGGCTGTAAGGAACGCTTCGTCCCAGAATTTTAGCGGCATTGATGCATGCGCAAGGAGAGAGAGACCAACTTCGACAATGTGGCGATGCTTGCGCTCTGCAGAGCCATTTTGCTGATGAGCATGTGGACAGGATACGTGATGGGAGATGCCAATGCGCTGGAAAAAAGAATTTAGTTTTTGATACTCGCCTCCCCAATCTGTTTGCATAGCAACAATTTTTCGATTAAACAGCCGTTCAACTAGGTTTTGAAAGTCATGAAATCGTTGGAAGACTTCAGACTTATGACGAAGCAAATAAATCCATGTAAACTTGCTATAATCATCGATAAAGCTCACATAATAATCAAATTTACCAACAGAGGTTGGCGCTGGCCCCCATACATCCGAGAAGACAAGATCTAAAGGACTCAAGGACTCGCTAAAAGACTGAGGGTACGGTAGTTGATGGCTCTTGCCTTGCTGGCAAGCGTCACATACCATACTATTATTTTCATCAGAGACAAAAGAAAGATTATGACGCCTAAGAACTTCTTTAACTATAGATGCCGAGGCATGACCAAGCCGACTATGCCAAAGCGACGATGAAGGCTTGCTGACTCCAAGGGCATGTTTATTCTGATAGGTCTTCAACGGGTAGAGGCCATGTTCGCAGGGACCCTAAAGCACTACTCTCTTCGTGCCCTGTTCCTTAATAAGATAGAAATCGGGGTGAAATTCAAGAAAAACATTATTATCATGTGCTATACGATGAACAGATGCAAGGCTTTTAGAGGATTGAGGAACATAAAGAATATTTTTCAACGAGAGATCACGAGATGGGGTATGCAATGTGCTATGACCAATTTGGTTAATCATCATACCGGATCCGTTGGCGGCGCGGACTTGGTCATTGCCATGGTACTTGTCCTTCACCGTCAGCTTATCAAGCTCACCGGTGATGTGATCAGTGGCACCGCTGTCCATGAGCCAGTCGGTGTCGATGCCGTAGGACTTGGTTGCCGCAGCCGCGCTCTTGTTCTCCTGGGTGCCAGTGAACGATGCATCAAAGCGCTTATAGCACTTGACCACCGTGTGTCCTTCTCTTCCACAGAGTTGGCATGTAGTGCGATCCCTGCCGCCAAATTGTCCACCTTGACGTCCTCCGGAGCGTCCACGGCCACGCGCGCCACCACGCGCTCGGCCGCGAGCGTTGAAGCCTCCACCTCGAGAGGCCATGTTGGCTGAAGAGGCCGGCACGCCAGTGTTGCCGCCATTGCCACCAACCAGGAGATCCTGGCGATGCTCGAATGCTACGAGCTGGGTGTAGAGATCTCCAAGGGTTATAGGCTCAACCCGTGCAGATACAGCAGAGACAACTGGATTGAAGTCCACATCAAGTCCAGCGAGGATGTAAGATGCAATCTCCTCGTCGTCTAGCTTCTTGCCAGCAGATGCCATCTCATCTGCTAACATCTTCATCTTGGCGAAGTACTCGGCAACTGAAAGGTTGCCTCGCTGCGTCGTAGCCAAGGCAATGCGCGTGTTGATGACGCGTGCCCTGGACTGGGACGAGAACATACTCTCGATCTCCTTCCATGCTGCCGCAGCAGTGGAGGATGTAGATATCTGCGCGAGTATGTCGCGCGAGACAGATGATAGCAGGTAATTGAGTACCTGCTGATCATGAGCGACCCAGATTTCATACTCTGGGTTGGAGATCTCCCCATTGTCCTTGGTGATCTTCTCCGGTGGAGGAACAGCTTTGGGGTCGATGAGGTGCGCCCTCTGCGCACCACGGAGAGCAGAAACAACTTGGGCCTTCCAAATCTGATGATTGGAGCGGGACAGCTTCTCTGGAAGGGCAAAGCCTAGAGAGGCTACAGCAGATGACGCGGAGGAGGTTGGGAGTGCCATTGATAAGGCTGGATAGGAACCTCGCTCTGATTACCATGTAAAGAATGGCGGAACGTGATGCCTTCTCAGGCTCACGGCTTCGTGTTAAATAGGCTAGGAAAAGCCCCTAGCGTGGCATTACAACTTGGGTTACAAGTAAGATCGAAACAAAACTGTAGCGGTCTCATTTACTCCAAGGGCCAGCATGTACAGTGAATCTGTCCTGGTACCACTGATGGGTCATGCATGGTGACACTGAGATTGAGATGCACTTGAAGGTTGCCTGGTCCGTAATGGACCCTTGATTCAGAATTCGGATTGTGTTATTTGCCATTAGGCATCATGCATGTTGTAAGTAGTGGCATATATGTAGCTGTCATCAGATACACTTATTTGATAACTTGTTCCGTTTGTTCCGTTTGGTCTGGTTGAGGGTGAGTACATATAAAGCTGAACACGTATGTTTTTTTGTTCCTAAAAGGTCCAATAATATAAAATGAAATCAACTTATGCTTGAATCGTGCGCTACATAAGCATGTTAGAGCGCAACTCCAGCCAAGCCTCCAAACAAGTTCCAATCACATTTTTGAGGTCCAAAAAAAATCTTCAACAGGCTCCAATATGAGCTCCTATTTTGCATTGGCACCAAAATTTTTTCCTCAAGCACACATTCCTAGAGGCCTCCAATCTATCCACCAAAACGCGGGCCCCACCATTTTTTTTTTCTTTTCTTTTCTTTCCCTCCTCTCCCTCTTCTTCTCGTGTTCTCTCTCTCTGCTTGCCTCTGCCGTTCCTGGCCGCGCCGACACACAGGACGCCGCCTCTGCCACCGATCTTCGTCCCCCGCATAGGCGCATCGACTCGGCCTGTGCCGGCGCGCAGTCTGCCGCCAGTCTCGCCATCAATCGTCCCCAGGACGTGCGTCTCTTCCCCACCACCGACGCGTGGGCGATTGGATCTGGGCCTGGCCCTCGTCGGCGGATGTTGGGGAGGAGAAACGGCGCGGCTGCGAGCGGTATCAACGACAACGGCATCGACCCGGCGACTAGCAGAGCGGCAAGACGAGCAAGGACTTGGGCAAGAGGGAGAACGGCGACGTGGTCCTCCTTGTGCGCGGCCTGGGCGGCGCAGAGCTCGGCGGCGGTGTGCGTAGAGCTCGGCTGCCTCCCCGTAGAGCCGCTGGGTGTCGTCAGCGCGGTTGTCGCGCGTGGAGAGGAGAGCGCAAGGACGAGGCGGAGGTTGCTAGGGGGTCACCGTCGTCCCTGACGTCGGCGCGGGCGCGGATGTCGATGACGTGTGTCAGTGTGTGACGGCGAGCGTTCGTTCGTCTAGGAGCTCGACGGAGGGCGCAGAGGCAGGTCCAAGGCGCAGGGCCCACCTATTCGGATTATTTGTGTGCCTTCCGCTAGAGTTCGAGAAAACTTTCGGACCCCAAAATCCTACAGACGGCCCCGAAATTAGAGTTTACAAGCCTTCATTTGATGCCTGCCGCTGGAGTTGCTCTTACCGGAGAAGAAGGAAAACTTTACAAATATGGAACGAAGAAGACACTCTTCTATATTTACACGTAGACACATATAAAAAAAAAAGCAAACGATAGCAACTACCAAGGACCAAATAGCTGGCGCTTCCGGGTTTTGTACATCCTTTTTTTTTGGGTACAAAATGTCTCTCTGTTTTGTTCCAACCGTGGGCCGAGTTGGGTACAAAAGGAAGGATGACTTGTGGTCTCTTGTCGAATCCGAGGCCCAATCCGTATATAGGGGATACATTAGGAGCTGGTGACTCTCAAGCCTTTTTCCCCTGCCTTGATCTTGTCCGGCGGCGGCGATGCCGCCTGCAATGGATGGAGTGTTCTCCGGCGGGATGACCGAAGCTCAGCGATTGGCGGAGGTCGAGAAGCGGAGGCAGGAAGTGCTGCAGGATGCGCGCAAGCTGGAGCAGATGTCTCGTGAGGAGAAGGTGCCGGCCAAGGCGCAGCAGTTGGCTCTCCTTGCTCTGTGGCACCAAGGCAAGGCTCGCATAGTCGACTTCGATCTCAAGCAGGGGGCGCCTACTACAACCGAATCTACTGCGTCGACCACACAACATTCGACCACGACGAGGAGTGTAAGATCATGTGCTCTCTCCATTATATTAGTTTTGGCAAATCTCATGCATGCTATAGTAATAGTAACCCACTGCGTATCGATCAGCTGTTGTCACAATCGAGATTAATCTCGACCTCTTTTGTTTCGATGATGAAAATTATTCCTTTTCCGTTGGATAGTTGATAGAGAGCTTTGATTTTGAAAAGCATGGATGAATTTTTACCACGTTTATTTAGGTAGTCAGGTTTTGTTAGTATCTCTCGTTAGTCTAGTTAAACTTGATGACTTGAATCCAAACTTACAGAGACCATAACATAATTATTTAGTGTGTGAGATCATGAGTATCTTCTGTTAATGTTCGATTAGTGACAGAATTTTCTGAGTCATTTAATCTTGGTTAGCGGTCTGATTAACATCCCTATGTATGCATGCAAATTTGTTTCCAACATCTAATATGTAGATGGCTTTAATTAATTCCTTACCTCATGCAGCGCCCATAGGTCCAATGAGATACACTGATCGAATCAGCAAGGACGGGTGTCAGTATGAGCCATGCGCTGGAGTGAACATCTTATCTGTGAACATAGCCTCCTCTGATGTTGGCTTCCCAATACATGTGTATGGCACCGTCATTGCCAGAGACAGCATTGACAATAAGTGTCTCTATCTCTTCCGCCGTGGCAGAAACAATTGCCAACTCATCAACTCTGAGGTATATCAATTGCATCTTTCATAAATCCGTGTGCTGCCTTTCAATTGAGTTCGGTTTTGATTGGCGAAAAATTTGCCCGCGTTTGTCAGTCAATATATGTGGTTTCCTTCCCTGTATGGTACATATCTCATTATGAATTCGTATGATTCTCGTAATTGCAATTTTAAACATAAACATGCCAATAATTAGTCATCAGATTTAGGTGACAGTTGGTGCAATGTTACCAAAATGCAGTGTGTTCAGAGTGAACTGGGTAGTTATTTGTTTGCTTACCAATGCCTATTTAATTGACACATGGTGTTCGTTATTGGTACTGATGGAGCTAGATGATCTGCATCTAGCTTTCTGACGTTTATATTCATGAGGCTTTATTTTCTATCTTTATATAATATATAATGCTTGCACTAGACCATAACAGTTGCATCTATGACAAATTTCCATATGTTTGTGGCCAAAAAGTTCCTTCTAGTTTGATTGCAGTACTATATATTTGGAGACATGTGGTACTAATTTATCATGTAAACCATGTCATAGGATGACTCATTGATCTTGACTGGTCCAAAACGAGGAATTGCCCTGATGGATGATAATCATGTTGAGATTGATCTGAAGGTCGAGGGTCATGGAGGACAGGACAGACAACTGAGCAAAGGATATATCAAGGTCAGTGGGGTAGGACGAAGACTGTTGAAGACCTGCCTGGTTGAAACCAAATCCCTTCCTACTAGGATCAGTACCATTGATGTCATGTATGCAGTTGTGAAAGATGCAGTGGAGGGAACTATTGAAATTAAAGTTTTAGAAGGAGAATTTTATGGGACAATAACTGCCCACACTACCAGCATCAAGAACAGCCTTTCACTTTATGACAGCAAAGTGTCTGATGGCAATGGCAATGGAGTTCTCCAACTGATGCGATCCATTGTATGTGTCAATGTGCTGGATATGCTGATAATTGAATTAGAGACTGGTGATGTTAAGGCTAAACGCACCATCTCATTTACTCCCAAGCTCAATGATGGCAAGGCAGATGGCATCTATGTTGGTGCCATTCAAATGCGTGTGAAGGTTACTTGGTCCATAATGGACTTATGAGTGTGGTTGCGCTTGCCGCTAACCATTGCTGGAAGGATTGTATGCTCTTAAGTATAGGTTTCATGGATACTAATTGTGTTATGCTGACTCTGCTATGAGTGCGTACAACTACTGGTGTATCGTACGTGTTATTTTGTGTTGACTAGCTATATGCACATAAGTAATTAGACCTAGTAGCTCTTAGGTTGTTTGATGATGGCTACGCGCCTACGCTTGCATGTTGCTTGTTTTTTGTGGTCAATAGTGGCATATCTGTGGTCATGGATGTCTCGGCAGCTTCCTTTTTGGACAATTCTGGGCGGACTAGTGTTCTCTGTAAAAAAAGCCATGTGAAACACGAATGTCAGATAGAGCCGAGTTGCAAGGAAATTCTGAAGGGAAAAGACTTTTTCCCAGGAAGAAGGCTCCTGGAGCACAATTTTATTCTTGCGAATGCTTCTTGCCGTCTTGTGCTGGAGCACAATTTTATTCGTGCGAATGCTTCTTGCCATCAGATTTTAGTTACAGAAGATGAAGTAGTATAGAAGTAAAATGCAAAGAGGCATGAATCCAAGCCAAATAAGTTGCACACTTAACTGTTCGTCTGTTCCTTACGTGACGCCAAGAATGAAGGCAGGGTCCAAGAGCAACTAAGAGATCTCTAAAATTTTTATAAGAAACTTTGTTTCAGGAGCAATGAAAAAATATGAAAGATATTTTACCCTCCCCAAATAGTTCTTCCTAAAATAGAAAAAAACAGTTTTGATTGGATATCACGTTTAACCCTTTATCCTGTTTTTATTTATGAAAATATAAAAGCATGAACTATACTTCAAATATATATCCAATAATAAAACAAGTTATAAAAAAATAAACAATATAGGGCCTGATCGGAATATCACTGGACAACCGTTGTTGCTTTTTTTAATTAGGCACTGTAGCAACCAGAGTAGCAACAGCAACACAGCCACAACGGTAAAAAAATCTCATCCAATCAGGGCCATTTCTGGATGGAGGAGATAAAATCGATGGGACCGGTTTTCTGCTCAAAATTCGAAAACATCGTCTCTTGTCGCGCGTGTGTGTGATGATGATGTGTGTGTAACTGAGAAGAATTCAGAGTGAACTAAAATTTTGAGACAGATTTTAGGGTCCCGTTGGGAGCGTGTTTTTGCATAAACACTACTCCTTTCATTTCTTTATATAAGCATTCCTAGAGTTCAAATACAAAATTAGTCAAAGCATTCAAATATTGAGTTAATTTTATACTGTATCATCAATTCTTCACTCGTCCAACAATCCATCAGATTTTGTGTTATCTCTAGGAATACTTACAATGTGAGAAATTTTGAATGCTTTAAACATATTTTGAGATCGAGAGTGTAATGTTTTGGTTTAGCCAAATTTTTAAGTTTTTGTGATACATTGTGAATGCTCTTATTTAGCGACTACTCCCTCCATCCCATTAAAAGTGTCACTATGGTATCTCGTGCTGATCAAACTTTTTAAACTGACTAGATTTGTAGAAAATATTAATAATATTTGTATCTCTAAATAAGTTAATTATGAAAGTAGATTCAATTATCTATCTAATGATACCAA
>JAUNZO010000969.1:0-22822 GCA_031894775.1 Chloris gayana | reverse complement strand
TCACTCCAAATTTATGCCATACCACCTCCAATTGTCTTCAATTTGTTTCAAAAAAAAATTGTCTTCAATTTGTTTCACTGCAGCGGCCCGGGGTCCAATGCGATTCACTAATTCTGTCTACAAAAACAAGGGTGATTATGAGCTATGTGAGGCAATAAACATCTTCTCTGTCAAGATAGCCTCTTCGGATGTTGGCTTCCCAATCCATGTCTATGGCACCGTCATCGCCAGAGACAGCCTTGACAAGAAGTGTGTTTACCTCTTCCGCTGCCATAGGGATAATTCACAGCTGATCAACTCTGAGGTACATGCATAGGAGAATATTATTTTCCCTTGCACTAGTACATGTGGTCAAATATGTAGTAGCTTGTTTCTCACATATATTCAATGTTCAACGACCTACAATTCATTAATACTCATCAACGATTTAATGGTGGTTAATCCTCATTTCTAATTTGCTGAATAGTTGAACTTCAACTTTATTGATAAATCAATGTTCATCAGATGTTCGATGATCTTATCGTATTCTAAATCAAATGAGGATGTTCAGGCTAAAGAGCATATCCCTGTTATGTGTTTGTGTAAAATAATGTTCCATCATCTGTGGTGGTGTTATAGTATTTGTACAGCTAGATGATGAAACTTCCTTTGTAATATGGAGTTCTATAGGATAATTCAATTATGCATGGTTGCAACTGTCATCTATAAAAATGTTTTGCTGCTGCTGTTGTTTGTGGGGTGGGAATATATATAGTTTGAATGTGTGGTATGGGACAGAACAAGACTATTTGAACATCTTGTGTCATTTTATGGGAGAATTTCTGCTATGCATGAATGAATTATCTAAAGAGAGAACCTGGACCATTAACATTGCTTATATGTGTAGATGGACATTCCAGCTTGGTACTGAACTCTATATTGGCAGAAATGTAACATATGTATCATGCCAATTATTTTGTAGGAGGATTCCTTGATCTTGACAGGCCCAAATCGAGGACTTGCACTAATAGGTGATGCATATATTGAGACTGATTTGAGGATCAAGGACGATGAAGAGCAGCAGGACAAACAACTTAGTAAAGGAATCTTAACGATCAGGGGCATAGCACGTCGAACCTTGAAGAAATGTGAGTTGGAAATCGGCTCCCTTGCTACCAGGCTCAGTACTGTCAATGTGACGTATGGAGTGGTGAAAGCTGCAGTGGAGGGTACTATTGCAATTGAAGTCATACGTGGAGAATTTGATGGAAACATCACTGCATGCGCCACCAGCATCAAGAAAAGCCTTATGGTTTATGATAGCAAGGTGGCTGGTACTACCAATAGCAGCGGAGTCATCCAACTTTTACAACCCATCATATCTGTGTACCTGAAGGAGATGCTGAAAGTGACAATTGTTGCGGGTGATGGTAAAAGTAAGAGCCTTGAGTTTGCTCCTAAGGTGTCTGGTGGAGATAAATTTGAAAGTCTCGTTGGTGACACTCAGATGCTTGTTAAGGTTTCTTGGTCGATAATGGGTTGGTAGAACTTTATTGGTAGGATATGCAGTGATGCTGAGGTTAGCACCAAGTTGACCTGACCCTAGCTAGGTACACAAGTATTAGTGTAGAACTAATCTTGGCCGTGGTGAGCTTGTTCTGTTGAATTATTGTCTAGTACCGTGTTGGCTTGTTATGTAGCAGTGCTCGTAATCATATACTCCCTCTGTTTTTAAATTGTTGGCGTTGTTGACATTTTTCAGTTACGTTTGACCGTTAGTCTTATTCAAAATATTTTTTCAAATATGTAAAACTATAAGTCATGTTTCAATTTCCTTTAGTGATAAAATGAATCATAATAAAATATTTGATAATTCTTAAAACTTTTTTGAATAAGACGAATGGTCAAACTAATAAAAAAGTTAACAGCGTCAATAATTTAAGAAGGGATGGAGTACAATACAAATATTGTGTCTGTTAACTACACTATTCTGGTGGCTTGTTTGATGTTGGATGTTCTTGCCTATTGTGATTTGCTGTTGTCCATCTGCTGATTGGAGACAAGGAAGATATAGGATCTATGATTGTTCTTTACTGTTACCTAAAATACTTAGGTTGTGGTGAAGTTGCAAGTCAGCTGAACAATTTTATTGGCCTCTCCTCATGTTGATTTTTCCATAATGTTTTACCTTTTTATTGAATCCATAAGGTCTCGGGATCTTTTATCTGTCGTTTCAGGATTAGATTTGAACTACAAAGTATTATGGTACTAGTGACTGGCAATTACTTACCTATGAGACACTAAACATCCGTGCAAATGTTTTTCTCGATTCCTATATTTTTAAAATGAAGAAACCCTTTTTAAAATAATTTAAGATAGTAAATTGAGATTAGATTTAATTTATATAGGATAACAAGATAGACTTTTCCCTCATTTAAAATATCTGAATAAAAGGCTCTTACCAAGTTATAAGCAGCTCGGTTTGTGAAATTGTGGTGCTAGACTGCAGAGAGTGCATATCCTTTGCATTTGTGCAATTAGCATTAGTAGAGGCTGGCCCACATGTCAGCCTCTATTAATGCTCATGCACAAATGCAGAGCATCCCTACTTCACTGCAGATGTTAGTGTCAGGTTCTTGACTGCAACAAGAAAGTTGTGCCACCAGAAAGTTCAGTGCAGTCAATTCAGTGCAACAAGATGTTGTGCGCCTAAAAGAATGCATATAGGTACACTGAAATATGTTTATAGGTAGAAATTAGATTATTCTCAAAATGGGGTAAAATATTTTGCTTACATAGTTAATTCTATTGACAGTTGCTGAAATACAAGTTCAGATCAAGAGCACAAATAAACTGTACTAAAAAAATCTATCAACAAAACTGATGGTTAACTGGTCACTGACCATCTACTTCCAAAATCGAATTTTATCTGGTTAACCAGCTGGTTGTGCGGTTAACCGGTGAACTAGTACCGATCGGTTCTACCGGATCAGTTATGTAAACCTTGGTGTCAGTATGAGCCATGCACTGGAGTGAACATCTTATCTGTGAAGATAGCCTCCTCGGATGTTGGCTTCCTAATACATGTGTATTGCACCGTCATTGCTAGACAACAGTGACGATAAGTGTCTTTATCTCTTCCGCCGTGGCAGAAACAGTTGTCAACTCATCAACTCTGAAGTAGATTTCTGTTGCACATAAAGATCTTAGGGTGCGTTCGTTTCTGGGGTCTAAACTTCATAACTGTCACATTAAAAAGAATCATACTATTTAGAAGTACTAAATAAAGTTTAATTATAAAATAAATTACAGGCCCCTAGACTAATTCACGAGACGAATCTAATGAGGTTAATTAAGTCATGATTAGAAGACTGTTACTGTAGCATCACTTTAGTAAAATATAGATTAATTAAGCTCATTAGATTCATCTAAAAAATTAGCACCAATCTGTCAAAAGGGTTTTGTTATTAAATTAATCAAAATATTCATAAATAGTAAAATTCTCTTTGATGTGACAGTGCTAAATTTTAGACGGCAGAAAACGAACAGGGCCTTAGTATCACCTGCATCTTTCGTGGACGGAGAATCTAAATCTGTGTGGTGCCTATTGAGTTCGGTTTATTTAGACATTAAAGTAAAACTTGTGAAGAAATCTCAAATGCTCGAGAGTGAGGATGCCACTTCTCCAAAAAAATTTAGGTTTTATTGTTTTGCCTGATCTAAAACAATTTGTCCTGATAGTAATCAACTTACTTCCATGGCCCTTCAGGTTTTACATGAAGAAACAAATTTTTAGTCAATGGTTCAACAATAGTAGTAATGAAGTTGTCTACACAGGATACAGAAATGCAGATGGAAGAAACTTTCCCAAATTACTGCAATGATCAACAGATGTTACGATATAGCCCCTCACATAGCATCCATCCAGAAGAATGAACCTCCTTATATTGCATAGCAGGAAGCAACCCGACTTTAAAATGCAGTACTTCTGCGAAACGATTAATCCTCTCCAGGATATATGGCCCAACTGGTCGGACAGACGTTGATTCAACTGAAATTGAATGGGTGTTTTAGCTTAATTAACTATAGAAACCGTGAAAACAAAATATCCTGAAAGACCAGTAGCTTTTTTTTCACATGTATGCAAGGAGACCTTCAAAAATAGCTGGAAGACATGTTAGTTTAATCAAACCCTGAAATCTCTTCGCCGTCCCAAAAAAAAAAAAAGAAAGCAAGAAAAGACCCAGAAATAAGAATCAAACAGTCTTGACCTATGGGAGATCACTCCATGTACATGGTAAATATTTCAAACAGCTCACAGCACTCGCCAACAAGACCATAACAGATAAGAAACAGTTGTCATACACATCAATAGAGGTACTGCATAAGTTCATTCCATAACAAGCCTAGCACCACGACAGTCGACAGTAATTCAACATAACGACCAACACATTTCCCTCACAGCAGTACCAACACTATTTACACAAATAAACTTATTCCAACAGAGTCTCACACAACATGACAATGCTTAGAACAAATAGATCTGAAGGAATCAGGAGTACATTATTGACCAAGAAACCTTAATGCGCAGCTTAGTGGTGCCAAGAGTGCTTATAACTTTTTCTCCTTTGTTGCCTCTTGGAGTAAATTCAATGCGTACAGATTTATTACTATCAGTCTTTGCATCAATTATCAGCATATCCTTTGTATAGACACATATAACAGGCTGCATCAGTTGGATAACTCCATGACCATCATCAGTCTTGGCACCAGACATTTTGCTGTCATAAAGGACAATTCTCTTCTGGATGCTGGTGGTGTGGGCCGTGATTGTTCCATAAAATTCTCCTTGTACAATCTTAACTGCAACAGTTGCCTCCACAGCTCGTACCACAGCAGCATACATCACACTCACAGTACTAAGCCTGGTAGCAATAGAATTCTCTTCAACTGTACAATGATCCATTGATCGGCCTGCTATGCCCCTGATAGTTAACATTCCTTTACCGAGTTCCCTGTCCTGCCCTTCATGATCCTTGATCTTCAGATCAGTCTCAACAAAATTATCATCTAACAATGCAAGTCCTCGTTTTGGGCCAGTCAAGATTAACTGTTCATCCTGTAGAAAAAAATGAAAATTAGCCATTAGCTGCATATTTTCCAAATATAGGACTTTGAAAAGTAGATGTAAATATCAGACACATCGCACGTAGAAACTGTGACGAAACTTCCAACTGTCCAGTGCTGAATCAGCTACCAGATAGAATCATCCTGTGTTTCCAGTACTGTCATGCACATACCGATGCTTGCTTACAAAACTACTGAAAAGACAAACACATGGCAAGTGTATGCTGCATTCTGAGCTAGTCCCAATGCCAAGTTTTATTTCGCTATTTCCAAGATGCCAGGTCATCTGAAGAGCTATGAAATCTTCAATGAAACTGACAGACTTCCAAAGGACAGTTTCATTCTATATAGTTTCATATATTTGTCGCAAGATGTTATGATTAAATGTATCACATGCTGTTATTTTCAGATCAATTACTAGCACATGAGAACTAAGAATAAATCACATTGACAAGTCATTGGAATTATTTACGAAAATGATAAATTATTGGATCGTGGTTGGATTGGGCCATAATTGCTGTGCTTTGTACGAAAAGGATCCTCAAGCCATAGCACATCACTTTGAGGTGGACATTTGAGGGATGGTCATGGTAGATGAAGCTTGGGAGAGGCAAGAAGATGGCTTGGGAACTTCACCGATTTCATCTATATGAAACCGTGCTAGTCTCTCTCCTAATACATGGAACGTCATGTCATCGGTTTGGCTTAGTTGGCACTTCATTTATGGAAAACAAAACCAGCCTTGGGACTAGCCCATGCATACTCCCGCCAGGTGTCGCCTCTTTATTCATCCACGATTTGAGGCCCAACAATAGGTGGGCCTGCTACTTTAAGCGGTTTGTTCTTTGCTCCGTGACGTTCTACAGATTTCTGTTTGAGAGATAAATCTGTTTTAAAACAGAGGCGATCATCTCAAAAGAAAAATTAGGTGATTATCCCCAAATAAAAACACTCCAGCGATGGCAACCAGAGCTGGAACTCCTCACAGCTTCAAATCAACGTCGCCCGTTTATAATCTGATGCAACTGTAACACGAGCATACTGAGATCCACCTCGCGCAATCACTAGCAGTCGATGCCCAGAATCACCTCAATGACCCCAGCTTGGCTCGAATTGATCTCTGGAAAATCGATCCCCTTGCAACTCGTCTCGGCATCATATCGCCGTCAATCAAGATTGCTACGCAGCACAACTCAAGCTCAAGTCCTGGCAACTTTCGGTCAAAAGAAAAGGTCCTGGCAACTAGATCGAGGCCTCATGGAGGCGAGGCTCTCTCAAGCTCTAAGCTTTGCGATGGGGATTCAGTTGAGAGAGAGCGCCGTGTTAAGAGATTGGAAGTAAACAGAAGATAACAGACGGTAAGTCACGATAGGAGGGTGACGGAAACAGTGTGGGGCTACCAAATGAACGGGACAAACCAGAGAATGACAGGTGGCGGGAGCACGCATGGGAGCACACACCGGGAGCAGGGAAGCCGCATCAAATACAATGAGAATATTAATTTAGTGATGCCTAAATTCACTAAACTTTCGTTCTCATCTTTATATAAATCCAAACAAGAACAAATGATGGACATTGCTAGTGTTTTATAAACAACATGTAGGGCTTACGATGCGGATCATCAATTGCAGGTCAGCAGTATTTCCTCCATAGTATGGAGAACAGAGAACATGATTTAGGAGGAAGAATTGTACCTTAGAGCTGATGAGTTGGCAATTGTCTCTATCGCGACGGAAGAGATAAACGCACTTGTGGTCAATGCAGTCTCTGGCAATGACAGTACCATAGACTTGGATTGGGAAGCCAACATCCGAGCAGGCTATCTTGACAGATAAAATGTTCACTGCCTCAGAAAAAGGGATGCTTTTGTTTTTGTAGACTTTGTCCGTAAATCTCATGGGACCAATGGGCGCTGTGGTGCAGAGAACAAAAGAAACATTAGAAGAATTAAATTGAAACAAGTCTGATACGGAATGGCAAGATGTAGTATCATCTTGCAGGGAGATGCAAAGGGAGAGTTACTTACACTCTTCATTGTGGTCGAATGTAACGGGGAACAAACGATTGTAGTAGAAGCCCCCTGTTTGGGATCGAAGTCGATGACGCGAGCCTCGCATTGTTTGATCCAACCACCGTAGAAGTCCCCATCCAGCTTGAGACGCCTTGCCTCCTGCAGCGCTTCCTGCCTCAGCCTCTCCGCCTCCTCCGCACGCTCGGCCTCGCTCATGCCGGAATAGTCCGGGTCCCTCACACCTCGGAGGAGAGGCGCGAAAATTCCAGAAACAAGGCCTGTCGGTCCTCCACCAATTTCGCAATTTCTGCCTCTTGCTCCACCGTGCCTCTTAATTTAATGATTGCCAGCTGGATGTCCTGAACCTTCTCCAGGATCAAGGTTATGCGATTCCTCAGATCCTGCGCCTCCATCTGCTGCGCCTGTGCCCACGTACTAGGCGCGTCTACCCACACCTCCTCCTCCTCCTCCTCCTCCTCCTACAGCATGATTGATATGATGATCTCGCACTCGCACTCGCACGGCAGGCAAAGGGAAGAAAAGGGATGAAACGATTTAGGGTTTGTTTACGACTTGTTGCTGCTCTACGCTGATGATTTTTTTTTTAGGATGATGGGGTGGAAGAAAGGAGGCCATAATCACCACGACCCATATAATAAAACACGAATCAGCTTCCACTTGTTTTTCTAATGAAAACTCCTTTGGGCTTGTATTTTATCAAGGCCGAGCCCACCACGGCCCAAGGCAGAGTGTAGTTTCCTTTTGCCTCAGCAGTGAGACCATTAAAGTTGCGAACATTTATATATATATATATATATACCCTACTAGACAGACTGGCGCGCTCTGCTGCGCCCGCAAGGGAACCGAAGAAATGTTGCTGGAATCTGCTCTGCAAAGTTTACAGCTTCTTGTTATTGATGAGTGGATTTCGGCAACGAAACGACAGTGGCAGCAGGAGGGGCGCTGGACGGCCAAGCTCCTCCGAACAGCACAGCGCAAGGTCAAGCGTAGGAAGCAAAACAAACTGAGGGAGGAGAACATCCCCAAGGATCAGGCGGCGGGAATCCTACCTCACCGGCTATACACAGAGACACGGAGCGGCAGCACCAATCGTTCTATAGGTGGGCCGGTGCAGTCCAATGGCACAGGTACGCAGCGGCCCAAAACAAAGCTGAAAACCGTCCATAGAAAAAACCCAACCCGAGAATTAAAAGATAAAAGGAGAACGTAAGGACCAAGGGTGTGTTCGTTTTCTAGGGTCTAAATTTTATAGCTATCACATCAAAAAGAATCTTGCTATTTAGGAGTACTAAACAAATTTTAATTATAAAATAAATTGCAGACTCCTATACTAATTTACTGAGACGAATCTAATGAGGTTAATTAAGTCATGATTAGAAGACGGTTACTGTAGCATCACTTTAGCAAAATATAAATTAATTAAGTTCATTAGATTCATCTCAAAAAATAGTACCAATCTGTCAATAGGGTTTTGTCATTAAATTGATCAAAATATTCTTAAATAACAAGATTCTCTTTGATGTGACAGTGTTAAATTTTAGAGGCGAGAAACGAACGAGGCCTAAATGCTATGGGCTGGTCATCTTGTAGGCCAAGCGAGGATAGACCACCTAACAGACAGTCATGCGCTGGCTAAATTATTTCCCACACAAGGCCACAATTAGAAGGAAGAAAAAAGGCCACCACGGAAGGAAGGCACAAGCGAAGTGGGCGTTTGGCTAAAGACGTGGCCGATTGCCGGACTGCCACGATAGCACGAGTGGCACGCGTCGTAACCAGGATCCTCCACATCGCCCAAAACACTCGAGAGCGTGGATTCCTTCAGCCGTCGAGCTTAAGAATATAACAAGATTCTCTTTGATGTGACAAGTGTTAAATTTTAGAGGCGAGGAAACGAACAGGGCCTAAATGCTATGGGCTGGTCATCTTGTAGGCCAAGCGAGGATAGACCACCTAACAGACAGTCATGCGCTGGCTAAATTATTTCCCACACAAGGCCACAATTAGAAGGAAGAAAAAAGGCCACCACGGAAGGAAGGCACAAGCGAAGTGGGCGTTTGGCTAAAGACGTGGCCGATTGCCGGACTGCCACGATAGCACGGTGGCACGCGTCGTAACCAGGATCCTCCACATCGCCCAAAACACTCGAGAGCGTGGATTCCTTCAGCCGTCAGCTTAAGAGTACTAAACAAATTTTAATTATAAAATAAATTGCAGACTCCTATACTAATTTACGAGACGAATCTAATGAGGTTAATTAAGTCATGATTAGAAGACGGTTACTTGTAGCATCACTTTAGCAAAATATAAATTAATTAAGTTCATTAGATTCATCTCAAAAAATAGTACCAATCTGTCAATAGGGTTTTGTCATTAAATTGATCAAAATATTCTTAAATAACAAGATTCTCTTTGATGTGACAGTGTTAAATTTTAGAGGGCGAGGAAACGAACAGGGCCTAAATGCTATGGGCTGGTCATCTTGTAGGCCAAGCGAGGATAGACCACCTAACAGACAGTCATGCGCTGGCTAAATTATTTCCCACACAAGGCCACAATTAGAAGGAAGAAAAAAGGCCACCACGGAAGGAAGGCACAAGCGAAGTGGGCGTTTGGCTAAAGACGTGGCCGATTGCCGGACTGCCACGATAGCACAGTGGCACGCGTCGTAACCAGGATCCTCCACATCGCCCAAAACACTCGAGAGCGTGGATTCCTTCAGCCGTCGGCTTAAGAATATAACAAGATTCTCTTTGATGTGACAGTGTTAAATTTTAGAGGCGAGGAAACGAACAGGGCCTAAATGCTATGGGCTGGTCATCTTGTAGGCCAAGCGAGGATAGACCACCTAACAGACAGTCATGCGCTGGCTAAATTATTTCCCACACAAGGCCACAATTAGAAGGAAGAAAAAAGGCCACCACGGAAGGAAGGCACAAGCGAAGTGGGCGTTTGGCTAAAGACGTGGCCGATTGCCGGACTGCCACGATAGCACAGTGGCACGCGTCGTAACCAGGATCCTCCACATCGCCCAAAACACTCTGAGAGCGTGGATTCCTTCAGCCGTCAGCTTAAGAATATATAGGATATATCCTCAGCGGCGAGACCATCCTCTCGATCAACACAACAGAAGACGTTTGCTGAAAGAGATAAGGATGGGTTCACAAGGCAGTTTCGATCAACACAACAGACGTTCGAAGAAGATTTGGTGTGAAATGCCGACTGAAAGTTTCATAAAAAAAATATGCCGATTGAAAGAAAGACGGAGCAGGTTTGCATTGCTTGAGTGCTTGACACGGCCACAAAGGCAGTGATTATATGCCAGGCGAGAAGCTTGACTTGTGATTGAAGACGAGAGGCTTGGCGTCCTGCTGCTCATGTCGTGTTCAAAGGAGTACATGAAGAGTATGACTCGGTCCTAGTTTTAGCAAAATAAGCGGAAATCTCATTTGGGTATAAGTTTTTTAGCCTACAAAAGTTTTACTTAAATTCTATAAATCAAGGATGCATGCAGTTACTACAAAATGTAGTATCAAATACTTTAACACATGTGTATAGAACGATTATCTTTAGATATAAAAAAAAAAAGAATGGGAGGTTTAGTAGAGATACAAATTAAGAACGAATGCATTCTTAGCTTAATGCCTGGTGAGAAAGATGTTGTTGAGCTAGCATTTACAGGTTTATTATCTTCTCATATTGGGCTGGTAATTAACGGGCACGTGTGAATTAGGCTCAAGAAAAGCCGAGCTCTGAGTGCTAGGACGTACGTCCCAGTCCCACAAATTTGAGAAAACAAAGAATGTCAACTTTATGGATTGTGAGTCATGAGCCATCAGATGAGAAATCGCCTAATCAGAGCATATGAAATTTACATTTGACGTGACTAATTGTGAAAATATTTTTCAATATTGTCCGTAAGAAAAAAAATAGACGGGCTAAGGACATTATTCCTTCCGCTGATGATCGGTCTCCATCAAGACCACGATCTAGTGATCTGGACGCCGATGTTCAGCTCTAGGCCATCCATCAGACTCACTTATCCACGATCTGCATGGTCTCGTTACTCTCGTATGTAATAAAAATCGACAGTTGCATATTTTTTTAGCCAGATTGATTGAGGAAAAAAATTATTATATTGTTTGTCTAGATACTACCCAGAATCAGCGGAGTACTTGAGGGCCCCAAGATATAGATACAAACCGATCGCCCGACACAGAAGAAATCACGACGACTCAAATCTATGCAGCACTGCAACTGCAACTTGGCCGGAGCAGCGGTCAACGCCCTGTCAAGCAGTGGCTCCGGCCGGGAGATCCACCACCAGCGTTCTTATCAACCGTTTTCAGAAAATTAAGGATGATTTTTATTACGTCCTTCACGAATACGAGTCCAGAATTCTTATCAAACGTTTTCAGAAAATTAAGGATGATTTACAAGAGAAACATTTCAAGAGAGAAGTCTAAAATTATTTCTATTATGACGTACACGAACGCACCCTAATAGCTATGAGATGCCTAAAATTCAGCTTCGGGGCATTTGTGTTACCCAAATAAGCCTTTGTTCCTGCCATATCAAATTTCCTTTCGTCGCTTAGTAATAATAAGACTAGTTGCACCGGTCATCGCTATCCCAATCTCCAGGTTCAATATAGCGTTTTTTCCTACACCGGTGATCCCTATAACCATCTGTACCATAGCGATTGGTGGGCTGGCCGCTATTCCTGGCGCCTGCCCCGGCCGATCGCTAAAGGGAGAGAGGGGAAAGGTGGGAGAGAGAAAGGTGGGTCCCACTGTTTTAGCAAACTAAAAAAATGTTATAAATCACAAACCAAGAAACCAAATAAAATTCCGATTACACTATTAAATTCATTTTAAAAAATCCTTCAAAACAAGATCTTACATAGATATATTTAGATAAAATTACAAGTGGACCGTATTAATGGTAGTTGGAGATGGTTGAATAAAATATAGATTAGTTGGTATAGAGGGTGAGATATAAAGGTTGACGAATGCGGAAGAATCTGATATAGAGATGAGAATCTTGATGACTAGACAGGAATATTCTATTTTAGAGATGGAAATAGAGGTATCTATAAATCAGGCACCTTCAGTTGGTCCTGTAACTGAATCGTGACGCCTCGGAAACGCGGGTGAGTAGGGTGTGTTCGTTTCCTGGGGTCTAAAATTTATAGCTGTCACATCGAAAAGAATCTTATTATTTATGAGTACTAAATAAAGTTTAATTATAAAAAATTACAGGCCTCTAGACTAATTCACGAGATGAATCTAATGAGGTTAATTAAGTCGTGACTAGAAGACGGTTATTGTAGCATCACTTTAGCAAAATATAGATTAATTAAGTTCATTGGATTCATCTCGAAAATTAGCACCAATGTGTCAAAGGGTTTGTCATTAAATTGATTAAAATATTCATAAATAGCAAGATTCTCTTTGATATGACAGTGCTAAATTTTAGAGGAAATGAAACGAACGGGGCCTAAGCCCTAAGGGAACAACTTTTTGCTTTTTTGGAAAGCGGCACTGTTTGTTGACAGTGAGAGCACAGAAAGTCAGAGGCGGTGTGCACGAGTGCTATATTGCATGATTGCTAGAGAAAACAAATTGACGAGTACTACTTACTTGCATGGCGATGGGCCCTGGTGAGTATTTTCTAGAACACGGCCCCTAAACATGGATGCACATCTTGCAGGAATACTATATTTGATTTTTTTTTTTGAGCCAAGAATACTATATTTGATTAGGACGCACAATGGCAGTCCATACAACCACTGCCGTCGCCAACGATCTGCGTGGTTTCAGATTTGGCATTGGCGCCAGGGGAAGAAGACGCTTATTATCTGCAAAAAGAAAAAGAAAGAAAGGCAAACGCAAGAGACGACGGTTTCATTCGGCTTGATCTTTGCAGGTGTGTGTGTTGACCGACCTTCCGTTCAATGCAGCGTTTGGTTGAAACGAGATTAAATCGGCCGCATCCCATCGTGGCTCGGCGCAACAAAATGAGTAGTAACGACTCAACTGTCTCGCGGCATTTTCTTTTTAAGAAAAAGAAAGAGAGAAGAAACTGTCTCGCCGATAACAATAATTAGATAAGTAGTTTAATTATTTATTATAATTACTGGGCTGCGTTCACACCTACTTTTTCTCTTCTTTTTTGCGGTGATGCATTCACACGCTTAAGTAGTAGCCGACCAGACAAACAAGGCAACTCCATTGTGTCAGCAAATCTCACACCGCTCTCGGCTCCACGCGCAACTCACCAAGGGTCGCCGCCGGTCGGAAATGGAAGAACAAAACATGCTGCTCGATGGGGTACTAGGATCCACTCCCTCCTCCTCCTAGGGCATGTACAACGGTGAGACAGCAGTGGGCTCTTGGGCACATCAATCCATGCAAAGAGACAGTAAACACCTTTGATCATACAAAGGAGAGACCACTTGTTGTCTCTTGACAGTGTTTTGTAATAAATGAAGACTACATGTGCTAGTTGATCAAATGTGAAGTTGTAGTTTGTGTACTAATGTATGGCACTACATGTAACTTCCACTCACACAGTAACTGAAGCACCACTTCCACATTCACACTTGCAATTACACAGAAACTGAAACTGACATAATTTAAACAGCCACTAGAATTTTAAATGTGCTTGATAATTTAAACTGACAAGAATGTTCATACAAATTTTAAATGAGTACTCATAAAAATTCCATCAGCTTTCTTAGCTCCAAATTCTATCCACATCAGCATGGCATGAATTCCCTAATTCTGAAAATGTACAAAATAGGATTAGAATCAGGAATTATAACTTAACAAAAAAGAACAAAAACATGATTCCCAACACATGCTCAGCTCGCTCATCATCGGTCATATTTGAAGTGTCCTTAATCAGCAAGTTATTGTAGATATCCAACATTTTAATCTCTTTCTCAACCAGCTTTGCATTCTTGTTCTCCCTTGCTGCAATAACAGAAAGCTTGGATGCCTTTTCCTTTTCACCACTCAGTTGCATTTCCATAAGCTTGACACGGTTAGCATGGTTGTGTGACTGAATTTTCTCAAGCTTGTCAGTGCTTCAACTTCTATGGCACAGTCCTTGGTTTTTCCTTGAGAACCAAGTAGAGCAGCCCTTTTTGCAGCTTTCTGACCCATTGGACGTGGCAGATCCACTTCTTCTTCGTTAGTTTCAGCACCAACATCTTTCTCGTGTCCTTCATCTTCACCTTCTTTCCTTTTCCTACCAGCCTTCTTCAGAGAATTGTAAGAGATCCATTTTGCTTGATATCGACACAGGTTCCACACATCAATTAGATTGAATTTAGCACCTTCATGATCTTCCTCATACATTTTATGAGCCATTTGTATCCACATCTCATCTGAGTACCCACTCGTATAAACACCTTTTACTTTGATCCAAGCATCATTGAACCAGTTAGTCCATTTGTTAATCTTATGCCACCTCTCCTTCACTTGTTTCACATTCCTCTTCCTATTTTGAGGAGTACTCAGGTCATACTCCTTTGCTACATCTCCCCAGTACTTGTCCCCCTTTTTTGCATTTCCATCCTTTGAATCTATTGAATGTTTCAACCAAGCACTCATCTGCAACGTCAAAAATAGGAATTGAAATGATCAAACATAAGTCAGTTCAATTTGCATTGTATGATAATTGGAAATAGCATACCAATCTAACATCTTCAGCCTGTTTCCACAATAGCCTCTCTACTGTTCTGGTATTGTTACGTATACCACCCATGGGACTTGTATTGTCTTTGTCCAAATCGATAAACTTGTTACTTCTTGTCGTTCCAGGTGAGCTGAATGCACTATGGGGAATGAAAGAGTTATTAAAGAGGCTCATGAAACTCCTTTGTTCTGATGCTTCTTCATTCCTGTCACAATAACAAAATAGGAATTGAAATGATCAAACATAAGTTATCAAGAGTGCTCCAGGTCAATAGTGCATTATCAAGAGCATGATGTGAAACATCTATCAATCATGGGTTCAGAGGAAACCGTTACAGCATGACTGCAATATCTAAAACATCACAGTTATTTGATCGGCTTTATTCTCAACTTCCTCCATATCAATATCTAAAACATCACAGTTATTTGATCTATCACCTTTCAACTGTTTAGAGAATGTACAAGAATTGGACCTTTGAATGGCTCTTTTATTTAACATTCTACACTAAAAAAACATATAACAAACATTATTTTCCCTCATATCTGTACCAAGAGCCATGCAATCTTCTACACTAAAAAACTTCTACACTAGAAATTGTCTGGTCTAAACAATATTTAGCAAATGTTTGATTCACCTGAGCAAGAAAACTCACCCTAAGTTGCAGTGGAAGCTGGCAGGAGAGCTCGGGGGCGCAGTGCCGGTGGGGAATCCGCTTGATGGGAGGCCGGTCGACGGGATGGGAAGGCGTCGGTGAGCTGCGCGCCCTCCTGCTCCTGCCCTCAGATCCTCACCGGCGGCCGATTGCATCTCCATCCGATGTGCCAGCCTGCTCCTCCTCCCAAATCCTGACTCGGCGTGGCGCAGGGAGTCGATTTGGCGGGGCGCAAAGGTGCAGCGTGGCTGCAGAGATTTGGGAGCTCAGAGGCTGAAGAGATTGAGCGAGAGGACGACCGGCGGGAGGGCGGGCAGGCAACCGTGATGGCGGGAGGGCTGCGAGATTTGGCTGGGATTTGGCGCCTCGCGGGAGAGCTGCGAGATTTGCCGCCACGCAGGAGGGCGCGCAAGCGGGCGCGCAGGCGGGAAGGAAAGCGAGGCGCGGGGGCGTGAGGGCGGGAGCGCGATGGCGTGGCGGGAGCCCGAGGGCTGGAGCATCGGATCGGGTTGGAGACGATGAAGCCGTACAACGGAGAGCCAGACCCGTCTCATGCGTCTCGAACGCGGAGCGAGAGCCGGTGCTTGGCGAAGAGACGGCTCGCTCGTCTCGCCTCACGCGGAAGGGCTTTTTGCAAAAAAACGACCCCAAGAGATGGGGTAATCAATGGCGTTGTACATGCCCTAAATGCGCGCCCCCAACATCTCTCAGGCATTAAATGAGATTTCCCCCTTTCTTTTTTTTGGTGTAGTATGCTAGTAGTTGCGATTTCATGCTTCCGCCTGAAAACGGGGCGGTTCCTCCGATCCTATCATTTGGTGCAGATCTTTTCTCTTCCCCGCTGCACTTCTACTCCCAACCTCCTTCGCTGATGCTCCCGTTCTACGCCGATCGACGAGGGCATCGTCTCTGAGAACAAGCCACCGGCCGGCGCAAGGGCGTCGTCTTCCAAATAGCCGACGATTCCTGTGTGGCAGCATTATTGCTCGTGGATAGCTGGATCCAAATGGGAAAGGAGGGGAGTTTGCTGCTAGATTGGCCGATGCGTGTGCTAAGAATGGGAGGAGTAGTCAATAATGATAGATTGGGTGACGGAGGAGGGCAAACGACCGCCGGTGGCAAGCAAGCTAGAGGTTTAATTTCACGTGTCCTCGCGTCATTGCCAACGGATACGTTGTGTTTTCAGGAATTGCCCTCCCACACGTGTTGGATATGTTGTCTGATTCGATCTGTTCCACAAATCGAACGGATCGACGACGCCATATAAACACATGTCCCGAACCAGATTTCCATTTTTATGGCGTCGAATGGATCGACGTCAAATTATGGCGGCGTGTCCTTGTCTGTTTCTTATTTCTATTTTTCTTTATTTTTTGTTTGGTTCCATCTCGTGCACATTGGCAATGGGTTGCATCTTTCCTTTATTAGTTTAGGTATATGGCCTCAAGGCTACGGCTATAAATTGTGTACAGCAAACAAGCCCTACTATTCTTTATTTCAATCCATTGGTTGCCAACATATGCTTGTGTCCCTACTATTCTTGTGATATATAGTAGCAGTTAATTTCATTTATCCCTTTCTTGTTTTCATATCCCCCTTTTCTTGTAACAGTGGCCGGAAAGGGTTTGGCAGCTATCTATGGATGAGGAAGCCATGGAACAGGAGCACCGGGCTGTAATGGAGTGGATTGATGGGCTCCTCCTTGCACGAAACAAACCCTTCATCATCAAGCTTGGAGACAAACAACTTGTCATACCGTGCACCAGCATCAACAAAGGCGACGGTTTCTTCAAACTGAGAATGCGCCTGCCTCCTGACCATGACAGTGAGGATGTTGTTCTTGCCTTCTCACTATACGACCTGTACCTAGTTGGATTCCTGCATGAGAACAAGTGGCGCTTCTACATGGATGCCACACTGCCGAAGAGCTTTGACAAACACGAAGACTCGCTGTGGGAAAAGCTCAAGTTCACAACTAATTACATGATCTTCGAAATGTTGTATCAAGTGCCAGTGGGGATTCAGCATCTCCTGCTTGCTCATGATGCAATGCGGTTCTACTCTCAAAGGTCATCTTCCAGTGGGCAGTTGATGAATGGCATGCTCTGCATTGTTGTTGTCATCCCGGAAGCTAAACGTTTTCCGGAATGGTTGGTACGCCTCCGGCATCTTTTTCTCTCAGGTCAATCTGGATTTGTTGGCCCAACTTTTCCAGAATTGGAGCTCTGTATGCGGTAAAATCTTCGCTGGGCCTGAAACCTATGAGAAGATACTGAACTACTTGACCTATTTCAAAGCTGTAGCTTCTGTAGCAGTACTTCACTACACCTCAGGGACCAAAAAGGCAGGAGGATTGGTGGCCGACCTCTCAATAAATACTGCTGGCTCTGATTCAGAAACTTATGTTAACAAGAATGGAGAACCAGATTTGGTGCGTGGCAAATCCAAGGAAAAAAATGACGGCTTTGACTCAGAAACCTATGCCAAGAGTGTAGAACCAGATTTGCTGCAAGACCTATCCAAGGAAAATGGCGAGGATCAATTTGACCCTGATTATGACTTGATTGAGACAGACTATGAGTTTGAGGCACAAGAAAAGGAAGCGAGGGATAAGGCAAAGAAGGCAAGATATTGGGCAGCAAGGGCCAAGAAGGAGACAAAGAAGGCCAAGGAAGAGGCAAGGAAGGCCAAGGAAGAGGCAAGGAAGAAGGCCAAGGAAGAGGCAAGGAAGGCCAAGAAGAAGGCAAGGAAGGCCGAGAAGGAGGCGAAGCTAGCAAAGGAGCAGGGAAAGGAATAAAGGGTTGGGATACGAGAATGCTAGCAAGGAAGAAAGCTGCCTGCATTTAGTAACTTTTAGTACCTGTGAGCATTAATTAATTGAACGGAGGGGATACATCATTCACCGTTCTGTCTGTTTCTTAGATGCGTTAATCTATGACCTTTCCTACACTTGAGACCTAAATGTATGTAGTACCTAATACCTGTAGCCATCTGTGGATGTAAGCTTTCTATTCTTGATCGTTGCATGACGATGAAGAGGTGATCGATGTGTGTATACTGCGGCTTGCTGTCATCTGTTTTTTTTTTTACTGCCACGAGGAACCCTTCCAATTTCTTGTTGTGATATCCTCTTTTTCCTGTTTTCTTCACTATAAAGTTGGACTATACCATTGGAGAAGCCATTTGGTGGAATTGTGTGGCAAGAAAGAGAGATTGCGTATGCATCTGTTTTGTAATCTGTGCGAAATGAAGTGATGAACGAATTGTATGGAAATTCGTATCTGCGAAATATGAAGATTCAAGACGAACAGAGTTCATGACAAAGTTGCCAGGTCACCTACTTTGAAAATATGTATCCCCCAAGAGCTGTTTTACGGTACTCTCAAATGAATGCCCACCATTCATTTTGTAGATCCAATGGTATAGATCATCATCATGATACTTTCAATTCCCACATGTATCATAAGTATCATTAAATGGTATCATAAGTATCAAAGGCTAGTTTAGTAATCAACCAGTCTCATAAGATTGTATATATTCATATCTCCTAAGGGGTGAAATGTAAAATCGACACAATCAGTTTCATTTGGCCCTTTTCAGGCATCGGCGACAGCTCGAAATCTTCCAGCAGTGGCGGCCCAGGCGTCGCGGGCGATGGTGGCGGCACCGATGGTGGTGGTGGCGGCGGCGGCTCCACTCGAGGGTGCACAACTCCTCTGCTCGCACGGTGGCGCCACTTAATGGATGGCGCTTGATGGCCCTCTCGTGGCGGATCCACCCGTCGCCCCCGTCGCACGGTTGCATTGCTCGCCGGACTAGGGCGGGGTGGAGGCGGCTCCGGCGGTTGGTGCATGAAGGAGGCAGTGCCGGGGTCGCGCACGGGCCTGGGCCAGGGCAGACGGCGCGATCGCAGGAACCGTCTTCGACGCGTCACGGTCGCCGTGGGCATCGCGCTCGGGTGCGTCGGGCAGACAATTGCCTGGGAAGACGCGGAGGAGTGGCTTTGGAGATCTATGCACCGGCTCACGGCCTAGAAAAGTTGTGCAGCTCATCATCGAAATCCCTTTCTTGCCGCTTCAGGAACAAGTAAGAGCTTCGATTTCTTGCTATTTCTGAAGTCCTCTTTCCGTTACTTCCATCAGGAATCACTTATCTCCAGATTTAATTTTGCAGAAAGGAGGTGTTGGAATTATTAGCTCGCTGCGGCGGCGGCGGGGTTACATCGCTTTTGGATATTCAAGTTGAAACATTCTTTGCTGTTGGATCTCCCTTGGGAGTATTTCTATCCGTTTGGAATGATCGTATTGGTATTGGTATGTAACCTTTAATTGATTACTCTTTTTGATAACTAATCATGGGGAATATCAGCCTTTCTGTTTCTTGCCTGCTTTTTTTGCATCTTATCAAATAATTTAGCACTGTGGCGATCCATCTACTAGATGCTAGAAGAATATTACTTGAGCTATGTTCTGGATAGCATGAGCAATTATTAGTGAAATAGCTTGAGGAATGCTTGCAAAATATTCTATGTTTTCTTGTCAGTTCATCTAATTATTTACCATTCCTCAATGTTTACTGAAGTCATTCAGTGGCACATTTTGTCAAGTCATTAGTATGATCTATTTATCTATGTATGCATGTGGCTACTGTCTGGCTTCTAGTGATTGACCGGTCTTTTCATGATTCATACCCATTCCATGATTTGTTGCTTTATATATAAAGTCTATACCTTCTTCTAAAGGCAAGGGGCGTGATTACTTGCAAGATGAGAACATAATAGAAGAGCTGCCGTCAAATGTTCAACATTTTCCATCCCTATGATCCTGTAGCATACAGGTATGTAGCTTTGTCACGTATAGCACTCTTGCATCATGTTCAGCAAATTTACAAAATATACAGTTCACATTTGAATTAAACAAATCTAATCTAGTATAGATATATGGATAGACAAGCTCGTTGCCTTTGATTATGTTTCTTGATTGCATTGGAAGACAATGCACTTATCTGTCGAAAAGTGAGGAACATGTCATATGAATCTAGGTGGACTTTTATACAGGAATTGAACCACTTGTATGCGAAGATTATATAAACAAGCGTCCTGTTATTGTACCCTAACATAGAGGTGGAAATAGGATACATGTTGGAGTTCAGGTGAGTTGTTCATTTAAATGAAAAATCAAATAGTGGAGGATCTCTTTGTTTTCACTGCATAGAATGTCATCCTCTTGTCTACCTAATATGGTTTGTTACGTTATTCAGGAATTTACAGAAGATGTTGCCTCATGCTCTCGAGCCATTGGCCGCCAATTGAAATCACTGAAGGCGAGGTCCGCCTTTTTGCAAACTGTTGAGTGAATGGTCCATGCTTTTGACGAACAACAATATGTCATCCTGGTGTTTTATTTAGCATTATAAGCTAGTGAATGGTTCAGACAAAGTTAATGTCTTATACTTAATGAATTTTCACTCATTTCCTCAATTTTTAGGTTAAAGCAGTAGCTGCTTTGCTAGCACTGAGCAGAAATGACACATAAGGTATTTATATTGTTTTCATTTTTTATACATTTCATATATACCAAATAGGCTTGTTTTGGCAATTTTTTGTTCCCTAAAGCATACCGAGAGTACAGAAGAGAAAGGCAGATCATATGGTTCCATGGTGATGGAAATGGTGACAGGTTCATCAGATAGTCGAACTGATCATGTGCTTCAGGTGACAATTTTGCTATTAAAACAAACTCAATTTTTACTCTGTGTGATGTTGCTACAAGGACGGGCACTTAAAGTGAACTGCTATGTAGGATTATATTATTGTCCTGATAAGTACCCCTTTACCATTTTGCAGGAGAAAACATTTCAACACCCATGTCTATCTGCCCTGGGATCTCATACCCAAAAGTAGTACCACACTAGTACTCAAGCACCCAAATTCTTAGAAGGATGTCCAATACCAGTAGCAGCATCAGCACTACTTGCAAGATAATTAGTAGCATAATTGCAGCGCCTTAGCGAATTCTGCTGTGGAATTCCAGAGGCCGACGAACTCTGTAAATCACTAGCAAAATTTGGAGAAACGACACCTCTTAGAGCTTTTCGCCATCATTGCATATGAATTAAATTGGTTAATTTCTTCGATTTTTTATGTTTAGAAGTTGGTAAATAACTCTATAACAAGTGTTCCGAATTATGAGATAATTTGTGCAAATTAACAGATGACTCAAATTGTCACATATTGACTTTTTTTACCTTTGATTTTGTAAAAGGTGTTGACTTTGGCTTTCCTTTTTCAGGCGGCTCAAATTGTCTTTGGTCCTCCTCCATGGTGAAGTTTTATTTCTGCATAAATTTATGCCATTGATTTCAAGTGTGTCTAAAAAATCTGAGTAACAATATATGCAATTAGTAACAGGTTACATGGGAGTAACATCCTTACCAGTCTGGAAAGTGAAGACAGAGATAGAGCTCTTCAGATGGACCAGGACGTCAGCTTCAGATGAGAGGAACAGAGGTACAGGACGTCGGCTTCAGATGAGAGGAACAAATGTACCAGGGCGTGTTGCTTCCCTGATCCTTTTGTTAGGATTGTGAGAACTCCCCGTTTGTTACGATTATGAGAACGTGAAGTTTGCGTGCATGTATCCGTAGAGATAATAAGAATCATATTTGGAGTAGGATTGCGATAACGTGGAGTGGAGATTCTTGTACATGCGTAACAAATTATTTATCTTGTTTGGACCTGGCAATTTGAGACCAGATGTTGACCATACATACAAATTATTTATTTTTGCTTGGACTTGGCAGTTTGAGACCAGCTGTGTGATCAAGCACAAGTAAATTGCCCAACGCGCGATCGAACGGGTGCATCCGAGCCTGAGCTCCGCAAGAAAAGGCCGCGTCACCTGCAAGCTGCCGACGACGACTGATGGGTGGACTAAAGTGCAATGTGCGGCGGAGGTCGCGTCTTCGTTCTGGCACTCGCGCTCTTCCTCTGCGCCCTGAAGCTAACCAAGGACCTGCTCACGAACCTGCCCGTGCCCGTCAACCTCCCGCTCAACTCAAGTCACCCGCTGTTCGACGCCACCGGCAACCCGTACGCGTGCAGCAGCGTCCTTCCGCCCCGAGGACCTGAACTACCCGTCAGTCACCGTGCCTTGCCTCTCGGCAGCATCGGGTGAAGAACGTGGGCGGGCCAGCTTGTACAGCGTCACCGTCGGTTCTTTTTTTGTTATAAGAGGCTAATTACCTAATTAACCCTTACTAATCAACGGTTAGATTAGCTGCATGATACTTTAATGCACTGGTATCATGGAGCACTGTAAAGGTGCTCA
>JAUNZO010000968.1:0-37307 GCA_031894775.1 Chloris gayana | reverse complement strand
GGCTATCTCCAAGGAAGTACCTAAAAACCGACCTATATGCAAAATAGGTCTAAAGCTGCAAAATACTGCTTCCAACCGGCTACCCAAAGACAGTCCCCATTTTATGCCGTCTACGGGACACTGATGCAAATCTGCATCACGTCTTCTCCGACCCGACGAGCGAAAACGAGAGACACGAGAGAGTGCTAGGGTTGCGATGCGTGGCGGCGACGGCGAAAGCAAAAGCGGCGGCGGCGTCTTGCGTGGGCGACGGCGGCGACGGCGGCGTGCCGCGGGTGACGGCGACGCAGCGGCAGCCAGCGTGGACAACGGCGAGCTGCGACGGCATTTGTCGGGTATGTGGCGCCCAACTATTCCCCTTCTCTGTTGCGGCGCGGGCAGGCAAGGGAGGGAGGCAGCCGTCGCGCGTCGCCGTCGAGGACGTTTGAGACGGCGGCGGCGGCGGTGGACGACGCCACGACGGAGGCCGGCGGCCGATGGATGGCTGCTGATTGAAGTGACGCCACGATTGGTTGCTATGTCAAATTGGAAATTGGATGTGTAGTTCGATTTCATTTTGGGTTTGGGGCATGCGTGTTTAATATTGGACCTGGTGCTTGGATCGGTGAAATTGGGATCGGTGAATTGTTGTGGAGAGTATGAGGTTTAGCAAATTGGTTAAGGATACTGATTATTGATGCATGTGAACTTCAACCATTTTATTGTTATTTAGTAAGCTCGAGCTCTGCTGGTATTGTGTAAATCTAAACGGTTCACACTATGGTATGAGCTCTACTGGTATACCATTTTACACTATGGTGTTGAGGCATGAATCATCCTACCCACCATTGGTAATGTATAGTGTAAATCTAAAATTTGAAGTGCTCTTTGGTGCTCTCTCATGTTGACAGCTAATTAGTTGTGACGAGTAATCAAATTTCATTGTCATGCTGTTATAAGTCTTAGGTCTTAGATTTAAATGGTTGCTAAAATTTAATTCATGGTAGGAACTTGTGAATGCATTTATGGTTTCAATTTTATTTCAATTGTACGAGGATGGAACATGGTCAATCCGAAGAGGGAGAAGTTCCACAACCATTCTATTTCGGTGGTTCAATTGAAGAGATAGATAATGCTATTGCATATCGGGTTCGATGGTGAATTTTTGTTCACATGGCACATCCACTAATGTAGCAGTGGGTTCAATTACTCTTGATATTCCCTTTGCGGTATGACATGCATGGAGGGAGTGCCTCGGTTGGGGTTGATGATGACCATTTCACGCCTCCGGAAACAATTGTGCCACCACCCATGTCAGGGAAGAAACATGGTTCGGGGAGAAGAGTTTCTCACGGAGGGAGTGCATTCACTAAGGATGAGGATGGTGTTGTTTGCTCGGCCTTCCTCAATGTAAGTAAGGATCCTATTGCAGGTGTTCATCAAAGTATGGATAGCTACTACAAAAGAATATATGACTATTATCAAGCACGTAAACCAAAAGGCTCGATACGTAGCCAGATTTCATTGCAAAAAAGATGGGCCATTATCCAAAAGTCAGTTAGCAAGTTCTGTTCATTCAAATCTGCGGTGGATAGGAGAAACGAGAGCGGGAAGAATGAATATGACAGGGTATATTCTTTATTGCTTTATGTGCTATTTTCGCTGGTGTTTTTTATGGTGCTTAGAACATATATTTACTAACTTGTATCTAATTTCAATCTCAGATCGATGATGCCGTGAAGATGTATGAGAAAACCGAGCCATTTCAGTTTATGCATTGTTGGAAAATGTTACGCGATGAGGCAAAATGGAATGACAAATTCTTGGAACTGACAACTAATTCAAGTGTTGCTAAAGTAGCAACAACAGCAGCCCCTAGTCCACAACATGCCAACACTAGTGAACCTGTGGAAAGGCCGGAAGGTCGTGACGAGTGCAAAAAGACGCCGGTCTAAGGAAGACACTGCATCATCTAGTGCTGCGGTAGAAGTGTTGCAACAAATACATGATAGAAATAAAACTGCTGAAGAGAAGCAAGACCAACGAGATGCACCAGATCATGAGCATGAAGGAGGATAAAATTCATCTTTCTCGAGAAGATGTTTGACTTGCGAAGCAGGACATGGAATGTAGGAGCAAATTAAAGGAAGAGCAGCTGAGGCTCACTAAGCAAGACTTAGAGGTTAGGGCCAAACAAAGTGAGGCACGAGTTGCTCACACGCAGAAGTTGGCATAATGGGAGCAGATTTAGAGAAGCTATCTCCTGGCTGTCGGGGCTTACTACACCATGATGCAGCGCCAAATATTGGAGCGTAGAGGTATCATCACCCACTGAGAACAATGACCGAGCCGTAACGAGTGTGCTAAGAAATATTGTATGTGTTAAGTCATGTTGTTTTCTATTCTAGTTGTGTATGTGCTAAGAAATATTGTATGCGTTACTGTGAACTATGTATTGTGTGTGTGCGCGCGAGCTAAAAAAATATTGTATGTGTATTATGTGTGACAATGAAGTTAAACTTCTAGTTCAGATTACATGCTCTCCGTATGCGTATTACGTGTGACAATGAAGTTAAACTTCTAGTTCAGATTACATGCTCTCTGTATGCATATTCTGTGTGACAATGAAGTTAAACTTCCAGTTCAGATTACATGCTCTCATGTCAACATTTGACAATAAAGTTCAAATTACATAATCTTGTCATATTACATATAAGTTCACTTGTAAACCAAAATAAAGCTATCACGTCGTTACACTCGGCTGTTGATATGTTACACCAAAATAAAGTTACCATATTATTGCACTACCAGTTCTGCTGTACACCAAAATAAAGTCACCATGTACTAGTACTATCAGTCACAAAATAAAAGCAATAGTGCCTAACGAGATCATGGCTTTGGAGCAAATGGTCCAGGACTTAGACCCATATAGTTCCCACATGTGATCAATGAGATCGAGTTTGAGCTGCTGAGAAGTAGATTTATCATGGATCAAATTATATGCCTCCATGAACTCGTCAATTGTAGGAACGACCCTTAGTGGAGTTATTGGCGGGTTAGCTGCCCCTGGCCACTCCGACACATGCACATTTGGAAGATCAACTCCACGCTCGTTCTCAACAATCATATTGTGTAATATGACACATGCTCGCATAATGGTATTGAGATCATGTTGGTTCCATAGACGAGCACCGCGGTGCACAATCTTCCACTTGGCTTGAAGAACACCAAAGCTTCTTTCTACATCCTTGCGGCTAGCTTCTTGTTGTGATGCAAACACAATCTCTTTGTTAGTCATCTGGACCACTAACACTCTTCACAATAGTGGCCCAATCAGGATATATCCCGTCACCAAGGTAGTATCCAAGAGTATAGGGGTTGCCATTGACGAGTAAATTCCACTTGGTGGTGTTTTTCCATTTGCCAAATCATCGAAAACGAGGAGATCGGTGTAACACATTGATGTCATTGTGAGACCCGGGAGACCAAAGAATGCATGCCAAATTCGCAAGTCCTTCGTTGCTACTGCCTCTAGGATCATTGTAGGCTTGCCCTTATGCCCCTTATACATCCCGGCAAAACTAGTAGGACAATTTGTCCATTCCCGGTGCATGCGGTCGATACTTCCAATCATGCCGAGAGAACCCGCGTGCCTCATTCACCGATAAAATGTGTTGTAACTCAGATTACTGAAGGAGGCCTAAGAAACTCATCTCCAAAAACTTCGATGATTGTGCTAGCAAACTCCTTGACTGTTTGTAGAACTGTGCTTTCTCCCATACGTAGTCCTTCATCAAGAGCATCTGCTGCCCCTCCATAAGCTAACATTCTCAAAGCCACGGTAACCTTTTGTCGAGTGGAAAAACCCAACACACCGGCACCATCCCTTTTTGCTTGAAGAAATCATTTGCAGCTGAGACTTTATCTTCAATCTCCAACACAAGGGATTGTTGCATACGGTACCTAAAACACAAACACAAATTGGTGCATATGGGATTGCTGCATATAGTTCTACCATAATAGTATTGAATTTTCATTACCACTAACCTTCTACGGAATTCTTCGGGGTTGAACAACGGCCTCTCAATAAAGTAGTTATTATTTAATCGAATGTCTCCACCGATGCGGTCGCGTTTTTTTGTCTTATGGCCTACAACAGAACCTCCCCAATGCCGCTTTTGCCTCAACGTTGCAACAACAGCAGCACATGCTTCAATCTCTTCATCCTTGTGCATGGATGCTGCAGCAGACCCACACCAAGTGCTCATATAATACTTGAACGCCATGACTGAACAAATATAGAGGATAAAATACTCAGTTACATAAGCACTTATTTATACTCCGAGATACTATTGTTATGTATCAAATCAAGAAAATTTTATAATATGCAAGAAAATCTGAATCCTACTGCAACAATGGCCCGTCAAAATAAATATGAAACATTTCATTGTGAGAGATTGAGAAAGGAATGGTTGGAGAGGAGAAGAATAAAACCAAACGTACGCAATCGCCGTTGCCGTTGACCATGCGCGCGTAGGGGAGAGGAGAGGCAGAGTCGCGCGCCGGGAGCAGCAGAGACGCGGGAGTCGCAGCAGAAAAAGCGGGAGAACGAAAAGTACCGTGTGTGCTTTCCCGCGTGGAACTGCCGTAAAAAGGCCCGGCCACCGAACCGGTATTTCGGTCATCGTTGGAGACACTACGTTTTGCATCGGGACTCTTCATGCCCAGCAGCACCCATTTGGGCTATTGGGTCCCGAATATAGATCAGGCTCATTGGAGATAGCCTAATCACTCCAAATTTATGTCATCGCCGACGGTGAGGAGGATAGCAGCGCCGCCGCGGACGACTCACTCACTCGGTCTGTGGCGTTTATCGTGCATTCTGGCCGTTTGATCGGAGATGGGCGGCCCCGATAACTCATATCGCTACGGCCAACATTTGCACGGCGTGGGCTGTGGGCTGGGTTGGGCTACGGCCGGTTTACACGGATTCCGGAAATCCCGGTCCGGGGCATGACCAGATTGGCAGATTCTAACGATTCCGACAAAACCGGACCTGATACTGTAGCTATTCGGAATTCCGCCCGAAAACTCAGGATTTTTCTTACTACAGTCCGGATTCCGGAATTTCAATCTATGGTTCTGACTTAAAGCTGGGCTTTGTGTTCATGGGCCTGGTTGGGATCCGACATATCTAGAAGGGCCACGGTTCTTTGGTTTTGTTATAAGTACACGATGAATGAAGAGGAAGAACGAAAGAGGAAGAGAAGAATTGAACCCTAGCCGCTGCAGAGGTACGTGATGGCGGATCTCGACGGCGGGTTTTTGATGGCGACGTGCGGGGTGTACGAGGGGCTGGGTCTCGACGAGTTCGTCCCGGGGACCACCTACAAGGTGAGGGATTTCTCGTTCAACCCCGGCATGAGCGAGGCGGAGGCGCGCGGCGAGGGCGGGGAGGCTGAGGCAGGAGGCGCTGGAGGAGGCACGCAACATGGAAGATGACGCCCGAGCTCAACGGAAGCGGGCCAATGCTCGCATCCTCGACTTCGACCCCAAGCAGAACGGCATCTACTACAACCGGTTGTATTTCGTCGACCTCACGACATTCGACCTGGACGAGGAGTGTAAGTCCCTCCACGATTTTCTTCTCGATCTCTGATCGATCACCTATTCACCTTGATGGAATTAATCGTGCTGGGCTTCCTGGTTGCTAGGTTAATTTGTTGCTGTCTAATCAAATCAAATTATTGCATTCCTAATTTCAATCTCAACTAATCACTCCAAATTTATGTCATACCACCTCCAATTGTCTTCAATTTGTTTGCACTGCAGCGGCCCGGGGTCCAATGCGATTCACTAATTCTGTCTACAAAAACAAGGGTGATTATGAGCTATGTGAGGCAATAAACATCTTCTCTGTCAAGATAGCCTCTTCGGATGTTGGCTTCCCAATCCATGTCTATGGCACCGTCATCGCCAGAGACAGCCTTGACAAGAAGTGTGTTTACCTCTTCCGCTGCCATAGGGATAATTCACAGCTGATCAACTCTGAGGTACATGCATAGGAGAATATTATTTTCCCTTGCACTAGTACATGTGGTCAAATATGTAGTAGCTTGTTTCTCACATATATTCAATGTTCAACGACCTACAATTCATTAATACTCATCAACGATTTAATGGCGGTTAATCCTCATTTCTAATTTGCTGAAGAATTGAACTTCAACTTTATTGATAGATCAATGTTCATCAGATGTTCGATGATCTTATCGTATTTCTAAATCAAATGAGGATGTTCAGGCTAAAGCATAGCCCTCTTATGTGTTTGTTTTTATTTTGTTTGTGTAAAATAATGGCCCAACATCTGTGGTGGTGTTCTAGTATTTGTACAGCTAGATGATGAAACTTCCTTTGTAATATGGAGTTCTATGGGATAATTCAATTATGCATGGTTGCAACTGTCATCTATAAAAATGTTTTGCTGCTGCTGTTGTTTGTGGGGTGGGGATATATATAGTTTGAATGTGTGGTATGGGACAGAACAAGAATATTTGAACATCTTGTGTCATTTTATGGGAGAATTTCTGCTATGCATGAATGAATTATCTAAAGAGAGAACTTGGACCATTAACATTGCTTATATGTGTAGATGGACATTCCAGCTTGGTACTGAACTCTATATTGGCAGAAATATAACATATGTATCATGCCAATTATTTTGTAGGAGGATTCCTTGATCTTGACAGGCCCAAATCGAGGACTTGCACTATTAGGTGATGCATATATTGAGACTGATTTGAGGATCAAGGACGATGAAGAGCAGCAGGACAAACAACTTAGTAAAGGAATCTTAACGATCAGGGGCATAGCACGTCGAACCTTGAAGAAATGTGAGTTGGAAATCGGCTCCCTTGCTACCAGGCTCAGTACTGTCAATGTGACGTATGGAGTGGTGAAAGCTGCAGTGGAGGGTACTATTGCAATTGAAGTCATACGTGGAGAATTTGATGGAAAAATCACTGCATGCGCCACCAGCATCAAGAAGAGCCTTATGGTTTATGATAGCAAGGTGGCTGGTACTACCAATAGCAGCGGAGTCATCCAACTTTTACAACCCATCATATCTGTGTACCTGAAGGACATGCTGAAAGTGACAATTATTGCGGGTGATGGTAAAAGTAAGAGCCTTGAGTTTGCTCCTAAGGTGTCTAGGGGAGATAAATTTGAAAGTCTCGTTGGTGACACTCAGATGCTTGTTAAGGTTTCTTGGTCGATAATGGGTTGGTAGAACTTTTTTTTTTTTTTTTTTGAAACTTGGTAGAACTTTATTGGTAGGATATGCAGTGATGCTGAGGTTAGCACCAAGTTGACCTGACCCTAGCTAGGTACACAAGTAATAGTGTAGAACTAATCTTGGCCGTGGTGAGCTTGTTCTGTTGAATTATTGTCTAGTACCGTGTTGGCTTGTTATGTAGCAGTGCTCGTAATCATATACTCCCTCTGTTTTTAAATTGTTGGCGTCGTTGACCTTTTTCGTTACGTTTGACCGTTAGTCTTATTCAAAATATTTTTTCAAATATGTAAAACTATAAGTCATGTTTCAATTTCCTTTAGTGATAAAATGAATCATAATAAAATATTTGATAATTCTTAAAACTTTTTTGAATAAGACGAATGGTCAAACTAATAAAAAGTTAACAGCGTCAATAATTTAAGAAGGGATGGAGTACAATACAAATATTGTGTCTGTTAACTACACTATTCTGGTGGCTTGTTTGATGTTGGATGTTCTTGCCTATTGTGATTTGCTGTTGTCCATCTGCTGATTGGAGACAAGGAAGATATAGGATCTATGATTGTTCTTTACTGTTACCTAAAATACTTAGGTTGTGGTGAAGTTGCAAGTCAGCTGAACAATTTTATTGGCCTCTCCTCATGTTGATTTTTCCATAATGTTTTACCTTTTTATTGAATCCATAAGGTCTCGGGATCTTTTATCTGTCGTTTCAGGATTAGATTTGAACTACAAAGTATTATGGTACTAGTGACTGGCAATTACTTACCTATGAGACACTAAACATCCATGCAAATGTTTTTCTCGATTTCTATATTTTTAAAATGAAGAAATCCTTTTTAAAATAATTTAAGATAGTAAATTGAGATTAGATTTAATTTATATAGGATAACAAGATAGACTTTTCCCTCATTTAAAATATCTGAATAAAAGGCTCTTACCAAGTTATAAGCAGCTCGGTTTGTGAAATTGTGGTGCTAGACTGCAGAGAGTGCATATCCTTTGCATTTGTGCAATTAGCATTAGTAGAGGCTGGCCCACATGTCAGCCTCTATTAATGCTAATGCACAAATGCAGAGCATCCCTACTTCACTGCAGATGTTAGTGTCAGGTTCTTGACTGCAACAAGAAAGTTGTGCCACCAGAAAGTTCAGTGCAGTCAATTCAGTGCAACAAGATGTTGTGCGCCTAAAAAAATGCATATAGGTACACTGAAATATGTTTATAGGTAGAAATTAGATTATCTCAAAATGGGGTAAAATATTTTGCTTACATAGTTAATTCTATTGACAGTTGCTGAAATACAAGTTCAGATCAAGAGCACAAATAAACTGTACTAAAAAAATCTATCAACAAAACTGATGGTTAACTGGTCACTGACCATCTACTTCCAAAAATCGAATTTTATCTGGTTAACCAGCTGGTTGTGCGGTTAACCGGTGAACTAGTACCGATCGGTTCTACCGGATCAGTTATGTAAACCTTGGTGTCAGTATGAGCCATGCACTGGAGTGAACATCTTATCTGTGAAGATAGCCTCCTCGGATGTTGGTTTCCTAATACATGTGTATTGCGCCGTCATTGCTAGACAGCAGTGACGATAAGTGTCTTTATCTCTTCCGCCGTGGCAGAAACAGTTGTCAACTCATCAACTCTGAGGTAGATTTCTGTTGCATATAAAGATCTTAGGGTGTGTTCGTTTCTGGGGTCTAAACTTCATAACTGTCACATTAAAAAGAATCATACTATTTAGAAGTACTAAATAAAGTTTAATTGTAAAATAAATTATAGGCCTCTAGACTAATTCACGAGACGAATCTAATGAGGTTAATTAAGTCATGATTAGAAGACGGTTACTGTAGCATCATTTTAGCAAAATATAGATTAATTAAGCTCATTAGATTCATCTCGAAAATTAGCACCAATCTGTCAAAAGGGTTTTGTTATTAAATTAATCAAAATATTCATAAATAGTAAAATTCTCTTCATGTGACATTGCTAAATTTTAGAGGGCAGAAAACGAACAGTGCCTTAAGTATCACCTGCATCTTTCGTGGACGGAGAATCTAAATCTGTGTGGTGCCTATTGAGTTCGGTTTATTTAGACATTAAAGTAAAACTTGTGAAGAAGTCTCAAATGCTCGAGAGTGAGGATGCCACTTCTCCAAAAAAATTTAGGTTTTATTGTTTTGCCTGATCTAAAACAATTTGTCCTGATAGTAATCAACTTACTTCCATGGCCCTTCAGGTTTTACATGAAGAAACAAATTTTTAGTCAATGGTTCAACAATAGTAGTAATAAAGTTGTCTACACAGGATACAGAAATGCAGATGGAAGAAACTTTCCCAAATTACTGCAATGGTCAACAGATGTTACGATATAGCCCCTCACATAGCATCCATCCAGAAGAATGAACCTCCTTATATTGCATAGCAGGAAGCAACCCGACTTTAAAATGCAGTACTTCTGTGAAACGATTAATCCTCTCCAGGATATATGGCCCAACTGGTCGGACAGACGTTGATTCAACTGAAATTGAATGGGTGTTTTAGCTTAATTAACTATAGAAACCGTGAAAACAAAATATCCTAAAAGACCAGTAGCTTTTTTTTCACATGTATGCAAGGAGACCTTTAAAAAATTGCTGGAAGACATGTTAGTTTAATCAAACCCTGAATCTCTTCACCGTCCCAAAAAAAAAAAAAGCAAGAAAAGACCCAGAAATAAGAATCAAACAGTCTTGACCTATGGGAGATCACTCCATGTACATGGTAAATATTTCAAACAGCTCACAGCACTCGCCAACAAGACCATAACAGATAAGAAACAGTTGTCATACACATCAATAGAGGTACTGCATAAGTTCATTACATAACAAGCCTAGCACCACGACAGTCGACAGTAATTCAACATAACGACCAACACATTTCCCTCACAGCAGTACCAACACTATTTACACAAATAAACTTATTCCAACAGAGTCTCACACAACATGACAATGCTTAGAACAAATAGATCTGAAGGAATCAGGAGTACATTATTGACCAAGAAACCTTAATGCGCAGCTTAGTGGTGCCAAGAGTGCTTATAACTTTTTCTCCTTTGTTGCCTCTTGGAGTAAATTCAATGCGTACAGATTTATTACTATCAGTCTTTGCATCAATTATCAGCATATCCTTTGTATAGACACATATAACAGGCTGCATCAGTTGGATAACTCCATGACCATCATCAGTCTTGGCACCAGACATTTTGCTGTCATAAAGGACAATTCTCTTCTGGATGCTGGTGGTGTGGGCCGTGATTGTTCCATAAAATTCTCCTTGTACAATCTTAACTGCAACAGTTGCCTCCACAGCTCGTACCACAGCAGCATACATCACACTCACAGTACTAAGCCTGGTAGCAATAGAATTCTCTTCAACTGTACAATGATCCATTGATCGGCCTGCTATGCCCCTGATAGTTAACATTCCTTTACTGAGTTCCCTGTCCTGCCCTTCATGATCCTTGATCTTCAGATCAGTCTCAACAAAATTATCATCTAACAATGCAAGTCCTCGTTTTGGGCCAGTCAAGATTAACTGTTCATCCTGTAGAAAAAAATGAAAATTAGCCATTAGCTGCATATTTTCCAAATATAGGATTTTGAAAAGTAGATGTAAATATCAGACACATCGCACGTAGAAACTGTGACGAAACTTCCAACTGTCCAGTGCTGAATCAGCTACCAGATAGAATCATCCTGTGTTTCCAGTACTGTCATGCACATACCGATGCTTGCTTACAAAACTACTGAAAAGACAAACACATGGCAAGTGTATGCTGCATTCTGAGCTAGTCCCAATGCCAAGTTTCATTTCGCTATTTCCAAGATGCCAGGTCATCTGAAGAGCTATGAAATCTTCAATGAAACTGACAGACTTCCAAAGGACAGTTTCATTCTATATAGTTTCATATATTTGTCGCAAGATGTTATGATTAAATGTATCACATGCTGTTATTTTCAGATCAATTACTAGCACATGAGAACTAAGAATAAATCACATTGACAAGTCATTGGAATTATTTACGAAAATGATAAATTATTGGATCGTGGTTGGATTGGGCCATAATTGCTGTGCTTTGTACGAAAAGGATCCTCAAGCCATAGCACATCACTTTGAGGTGGACATTTGAGGGATGGTCATGGTAGATGAAGCTTGGGAGAGGCAAGAAGATGGCTTGGGAACTTCACCGATTTCAAACCGTGCTAGTCTCTCTCCTAATACATGGAACGTCATGTCATCGGTTTGGCTGAGTTGGCACTTCATTTATGGAAAACAAAACCAGCCTTGGGACTAGCCCATGCATACTCCCGCCAGGTGTCGCCTCTTTATTCATCCACGATTTGAGGCCCAACAATAGGTGGGCCTGCTACTTTAAGCGGTTTGTTCTTTGCTCCGTGACGTTCTACAGATTTCTGTTTGAGAGATAAATCTGTTTTAAAACAGAGGCGATCATCTCAAAAGAAAAATTAGGTGATTATCCCCAAATAAAAACACTCCAGCGATGGCAACCAGAGCTGGAACTCCTCACAGCTTCAAATCAACGTCGCCCGTCTATAATCTGATGCAACTGTAACACAAGCATACTGAGATCCACCTCGCGCAATCACTAGTCGATGCCCAGAATCACCTCAATGACCCCAGCTTGGCTCGAATTGATCTCTGGAAAATCGATCCCCTTGCAACTCGTCTCGGCATCATATCGCCGTCAATCAAGATTGCTACGCAGCACAACTCAAGCTCAAGTCCTGGCAACTTTCGGTCAAAAGAAAAAGTCCTGGCAACTAGATCGAGGCCTCATGGAGGCGAGGCTCTCTCAAGCTCTAAGCTTTGCGATGGGGATTCAGTTGAGAGAGAGCGCCGTGTTAAGAGATTGGAAGTAAACAGAAGATAACAGACGGTAAGTCACGATAGGAGGTGACGGAAACAGTGTGGGGCCACCAAATGAACGGGACGAACCAGAGAATGACAGGTGGCGGGAGCACGCATGGGAGCACACACCGGGAGCAGGGAAGCCGCATCAAATACAATGAGAATATTAATTTAGTGATGCCTAAATTCACTAAACTTTCGTTCTCATCTTTATATAAATCCAAACAAGAACAAATGATGGACATTGCTAGTGTTTTATAAACAACATGTAGGGCTTACGATGCGGATCATCAATTGCAGGTCAGCAGTATTTCCTCCATAGTATGGAGAACAAAGAACATGATTTAGGAGGAAGAATTGTACCTTAGAGCTGATGAGTTGGCAATTGTCTCTATCGCGACGGAAGAGATAAACGCACTTGTGGTCAATGCAGTCTCTGGCAATGACAGTACCATAGACTTGGATTGGGAAGCCAACATCCGAGCAGGCAATCTTGACAGATAAAATGTTCACTGCCTCAGAAAAAGGGATGCTTTTGTTTTTGTAGACTTTGTCCGTAAATCTCATGGGACCAATGGGCGCTGTGGTGCAGAGAACAAAAGAAACATTGGAAGAATTAAATTGAAACAAGTCTGATACGGAATGGCAAGATGTAGTATCATCTTGCAGGGAGATGCAAAGGGAGAGTTACTTACACTCTTCATTGTGGTCGAATGTAACGGGGAACAAACGATTGTAGTAGAAGCCCTGCTGTTTGGGATCGAAGTCGATGACGCGAGCCTCGCATTGTTTGATCCAACCACCGTAGAAGTCCCCATCCAGCTTGAGACGCCTTGCCTCCTGCAGCGCTTCCTGCCTCAGCCTCTCCGCCTCCTCCGCACGCTCGGCCTCGCTCATGCCGGAATAGTCCGGGTCCCTCACCTCGGAGGAGAGGCGCGAAAATTCCAGGAACAAGGCCTGTCGGTCCTCCACCAATTTCGCAATTTCTGCCTCTTGCGCCACCGTGCCTCTTAATTTAATGATTGCCAGCTGGATGTCCTGAACCTTCTCCAGGATCAAGGTTATGCGATTCCTCAGATCCTGCGCCTCCATCTGCTGCGCCTGTGCCCACGTACTAGGCGCGTCCACCCACACCTCCTCCTCCTCCTCCAGCATGATGGATGATGATCTCGCACTCGCACGGCAGGCCAAGCCAAGGGAAGAAAAGGGATGACACGATTTAGGGTTTGTTTACGACTTGTTGCTGCTCTAGGCTGATGATATTTTTATTTTTTTTTTGGTATGAATTTCCTTCTACGGATGATGAGGTGGACTGGAAGAAAGGAGGCCATAATCACGACGACCCATATAATAAGACACGAATCAGCTTCTACTTGTTTTCTAATAAAAACTCCTTTGGGCTTGTATTTTATCGAGGCCGAGCCCACCACGGCCCAAGGCAGTGTAGTTTCCTTTTGCCTCAGCAGCGATTATATTTAACCCTCTAAATTCGGTCCTTACCCAGCGTTGACATCTTCCCACGTCATCCTTTTTTTACCCTCCGTCGAATCCTTCGATCGCCGAATCCTTGCGTCGTGGGTGAACTCCGCGCGGTGAAAAAAGTCTGCTTCTATAGTGCCGCGCGTCGCTCTCCGTTTCGTTACTCTTACGTGGCCGCCGTCGCTGGCCTCCCTTATCTTTTCGTCTGCCTTGCTGGCCCGTTCCTCCTCTCTCCGTTCCTCACCGCTTCGCTCTTCTTTTCTCCGGACCTGTCGTCCTCGCATCGACGCCGCTCTTCATACGTACTCGCCGGTCCCTTCATCCTTCCCTCTTGCCCTTTATCTCTTTTTCTCCTTCTTATTGTCCTCCTTTTTTTTTTGCTTTCACCGTGCTTGTTCTTCGTGTTTCTTGTTTTTATCCTTTAGATCCGCCGCTTCCTCGTTTTGGTTCTTCGTTTTCCTTGTTTTTGATCATCAGTTCTTGGTGTTCTTTACTGCATTTCTTGTTTTTAGGTCCGGTGTGTTTTCCCCTTTTTTTTGTTCTTTTCGCCTTCTTCTTTCTTGTCCTGCCTCTGGGGGATTCACCGCCGCTTAGGGTTCCTCGCGTCGGTTCGCTCGTTCGGCTGCTGCATGGATTTCCTTCCTTGCCGGCCTCGACCGGCGGATTTGCTCTTCGCGTTCCTGCCGTCGGCGCGCCCGGGTAGTATCCGTCGTCGCGGCCGGCCTTGCCGGCTTCGACCGGCGGATCTGCTCTTCGCGTTCGCCCCCGCCGTGCTGCAAAGCCGGGTCTGCTCTGACCGCGCTGCCTGTTTCGTTGGTCTCGTCGGCATCCCGGGGGATGTTCTCCTGCCGGCCTGGGACTGGACTCGGCTCTTGGGTGGTGCTGCCTCCCGCCGTTGTCGCTCCGTTGCTGTGGTCGCGACCCCGCCCTGTGGTCATGCTTGCGCCGCCGATGTGCCACGCGTGCGGCACCACCAGATGCGCTGCTTCTCCTGCATTATTGTCCTCCCTTATTAGTTCCTCTTGCACGCCGCTTTGGCAGACATAGGCTCATCCAGGTGCCTTTTCTGTTTTGCGATTTGTTCCGGATTGCAGGACGGCCTCTGCTCTCTGCTTAAAATTTCTACTCCTCTTGCACGTAATTTTTCTTCCTCTGCCCGTGCTTGTTCTTAATCTATTTTGTAGCATTTTTCCTCCTTTGTTGCCTTTACTGCTGAGCTTTTCCGTTTCGGATTATTTTTTCCCTTTTTGGATGTAGCTCCGGTATATATCCTACTAATATCTCCACCGTCTTTCCTTTCTTGCTTTTGTATGCAGGTTCTCTGGCCTCTGATTCATCTGCTCTTCTGTCCTGTTGGAACTACACCATCAGCTGCATCAAAGACGCCATGAAAGGATTTGGGTGATCAAGGTACTGCTCCTTTCTGCATATTCTCCTTTGCATTCTACCGACCCTGCCTAAAAAAAAAGGTCAACACATATTTACATTCGCAGCCTGCACATTTACTGATGAATCACAGCATATGGTTACTTACTATGCGTATGGCTGTCATCTGCTGCGACTTTTTTGTTTCGAAGAAAATTAGTCTTTCCTATTTCTATCCTGCACATGTCTGCATGGTACCTTGGGTCATAATAATGCTTTTGATTGTGTATTGACATTTAACGACTTCGTTGCTTACTTCCTGGCACCCTTTATTCAGCCTAACCTTTGCTAATTCTGCTGCTGACCTGTTCACTCCCGTTTACTCAAGTTCGTTTTGTTGAAGGCAACATTTGTTTTACCTGTCCCATGTTTAGTATGCATTTTTTCTCTGCCTACTGTTTCATAGTGTGTTTCATCATCTTGCCTCTTAATACTTATGTTACCTGCCCTGCCTCTTTGTTTATCATGCATTATTTATACAGGCCTTCGTAATCAATTAGAAGTCATGCTATTTTCTATTCGTTCTATACACAGCCCACTCTGCACTGTTTTTTTGGCGCCTTATATTACTTCCCTGCTTTATAGTTTATAGGCCTTTTCCTCTTACATTACTGTTATATTCCCTTCCCTTATTAGATCATGCTTTGTCAGACTTTGTGGATCTTCACTCTCGGAGCCCTTTTGCTGTTTTCCGTTTCCCGGGTCCATCTTCTTCTTGTTTGAGGCCTCACAAGGAGTGCTCAAGGTATTGTCCTTTTCTACGCCATCTTCTTCCTACTATTTGTTCTTTCTTATTTATCAGCCTGTAGCCATATCTCTGCTAGGAATTCCATATATTTTTGCATCATATATATCATGTTTCCTACAACCTCGGTGCGCTAACTACAGTTTCCTTTTGATTTTCCTCTTCTTTCGTTGGATTGTTTTGGTCCCTTGTGTCGCTCCCTGTTGTCTATTTGATTGTTCTATAGTCTTCTTTCAGTGTGCCCCTCCATTTTTTCTGTCCCAAATGTTTGCTGTTAGTGCGTCGTATGCTGTATTACTACAGGCTGTTCTGGAGCGGTTCCGAGGCATTTCCGTTGATTATATATGTGAGGTTGCCGATGATGGAACTGTCCTGGCTGGTGTTGAGCTAGAGTTGCCGATCCCCGATCAATTGGGTTCTGCCCGTCGTTTCTTTTTCTGGGGTCAGCCTCAAATAACATGTATGCCGGCTCATGAGCAGGCTGCATTTCAGGCTCTGGCTTTCCTACAGTCCCTGTATGGTTTTATTGTCATTGACTATAATTACCAGCCATTAATGTTCTATAGGAGTCTCGCTGAGTCAGCTATCGCTTTTGCGACTGCCACGATCCAATGGCTGTCTTGTATTGACCCATCTGGTTCTTTGGTACGTGATTATGTCTCCTACTTAAGCATTGCTCCCTATTTGTCCATGTAGCTGCCTCTTTGCATTAACTTCTCGCTAAAATGAATCTTACACCGCCCCGTGTTACCTACTAGATCTCCGGTCTATACTTCTTGCAATTTTAGTATTTCTTATTCATCACTTTTGCCCTGTATGGTTCCTCTTTACTTAGCTTTTGGTGCAATGTCGTCCTACCTTCAACACTGTCGTACCGTCTAATGGATCGTAAGAGGAAGAGTACGTCCCCGTGCTACCTGATCCGTTTCCTCGTAACTTTTTGTTTCACTGTTTGTGTGTTATATGTTCCTCTGCCCTTTTTAAATGCTACTTAGGACCAGCATCTTTCTCTTCTACATCTTCTGACCCCGCGGCTAATCGTCGTGCTCGGAAAAAATACCTTGACAAAAAACGTGGGAACCTGCCAGGTATAGAAATATCGTTTGCCTTGTTGTGTATACGCTTACCTGTACCTTAAGTTATTAGCTCCCATCCTCCTTACCTTCATATGTAACTTGTTTCCTATCCAATTCGGTAGGCCCAACGTCAGGCTGCTTTAGTACCAGCAAATCGGCTCATTTCACACCAGAATACACCGAGTTCCTAAAAGGTGCTTGAACTGTGCATCCACTAATTTGTTCCTAATAACTTAACTGTAAAGCCCTATCTGATTCCTAATTCTAACTGTTACATACCCTTCCTGTTTATCGTTAGCATCGTACAAGCAGCGATCGTACCATGGCTCCCCAGACTACACATGCGAGTACTGTGGCGCTTTATTCTGGTATGCAGAAAGGTCATCTGGAGCGTCAGCTTCTAGATCCTCACGGCCTCAATACTACCCGTGCTGTAAAGGTGGCAAGGTTTACATAGCGCCACATAAAGACCCACCCCCTTTCTTCGTGAGTTACTCAACTTTGATGGTGGTGCACGCTCAAAAAAATTCCTCCAACACATCCGCCAATATAACTGTTTATTCAACTTCATATCCATGGGCGCTAGAATAGATCATGAAATCAACCAACGTGGTGGAGTTTATGTCTTTCGGATCAATGGACAAACGTATCATCGTATTGGCTCTTTGCTTCCATCAGATGGTGCTCCTCCTAGATTTGTTGAGCTTTATATATATGACACTGAAAACGAAGTGACTAATCGAATACGTGCTTTGGATCCTTCTGAGCAGATTGAAGATGACCTTGATAGAGATATCATTAATGGTCTCTTACGCATGTTAGACGACTGCAATCCATTAGTACAAAAATTTAGAATGGCGAGAGATCGTTTAAGAGAAAATGAAGGTGAGAACGTCGGCATTCGTATTGTTGGTGCACGTGACGGTGATCCTGTTCAGTGCAACATGTCAGATTCAAACGATCTTGCTATATTAGTTGTTGGCAATTTCTCTTTAGATACTTACAAACGTGACATCATTGTCCACTGTGCTGATAACCGCCTCCAACGCATCTCATCTTTGCATCCAGCACTTATGGCCTTGCAATATCCTCTTCTTTTCCCTTATGGTGAGCGTGGTTTCCAGCTAGGCATTCCTTACATACAGCGTAATCCAACACCGGGCGGAAAGAAGAGGTGCCTCACAATGACTGATTTCTTTCGTTATGAATTCCACTATAGAAAAGGCCAGCCCAATCCATATTTATGTTGCTCTCGTCTCTCTATGCAAGGTAGGGTCGATGCTAGAGCCTTAATCGATGAAAATAATTTGCAGTGGATCCTTGACAACCAAAAGAAACTTAGAGCACATCACTACCAGGGAATAGTTGATGCTGTTGCGAGTGGGACTTTTGACGGTGATGCTATAGGCAAGCGAACATATCTTCCTGCAAGCCATGTTGGTGGTAGACGCTACATGTTACTGAATTTTCATGATGCTGTTGCTATAACTAGAGTATATGGCGCCACGGATCTGTTCTTGACTTTTACTTGCAACCCTAAATGGCCAGAGATTTATGAGGCTTTGCTGTTAGAACCTGGCCAGAAATACACTCGATAGGTCTGACCTTGTTGTTAGGGTCTACCATATCAAATTGCAGGAACTATTGTCCGACATTAAAGATGGATCCATTTTTGGTTCTATTAATGCACGTGAGTGATCCTGCATTTCCTAAACCTTCACGTTCCATTTCGTTGGCTATTTCTTTTTATTAACTGTCTCTCCTCCTTTGCTGCTCCGTTGACTATAGTTCTGCACACTATTGAGTTCCAAAAGCGTGGGCTGCCACATGCCCATATGCTGATATGGTTAGCTCTAGGAATTGAGCTCCCTGCCATTGATTCGTTCATTAGTGCTGAGATACCTGATCCGGAGGTTGATCCTCTTGGATATGCTTTAGTGGCAGAGCACATGATACATGGCCCTTGTGGCCCTGATAATAGCAATTGCTCTTGCATGAGAGATGGCGTCTGCACAAAGGGATTTCCAAAACCCTACTGCCAAGAGACGAAGCTTGACGAACAAGGGTTTCCTATGTATCGTCGGCCTAATAATGGCAGGTTTGTTAGAAAAGGTAATGTTAATCTTGATAATCGCTATGTTGTTCCGCATAACATGTTCATTTTAAAAAAGCTCCAGGCTCATGTGAATCTCGAGTTCTGTAATAAAGGCCATCTTCTAAAATATCTTTTCAAATATGTTACTAAAGGTCCTGACACTGCAAAAATCTATCTTGAGAGAATTAGAAGAGGTGAGGATACACCCCATGATCCTGAAACATCTACCATTAATGAGGTTAAGGAATATTTGGACTGCCGATATATATGTGACCAAGAAGCGTGTTGGCGAGTCTTGGGATTTGATATACATTGCCATTATCCTCCTGTTGAGCGGATGCCCGTGCATATGCCAGGTGAAAATTTTGTTACATGGGATGAAACTCAGCAACTAACAAAAGTAGCTACTGATGAACGCCTTAAAAAATCAATGCTGACCGAGTGGTTCGCTACTAATGAAAAAAACCCTGATGGCCATGCCTTAACATATTGTGATTTTCCTAACAGATTCACATGGGTTGATACACATCGGTACTGGAAACCGAGGAAAAATAGCTTTAAGATTGGTCGTTTGTACTCTGTTCATCCGACCGCCGGTGAACGATATTTCCTTAGAATGCTTCTTATGATTGTTAAGGGTGCGAGAAGTTATGTTGATTTAAGGACATACAATAATATTGTTTATGACACATTTAAAGAGGCATGCGCTGCTAGAGGTCTCTTAGGTGACGATTCTGAATGGCTCTCTGCATTCAACGAAGCTGCTGCTTGGGGCTCATCTCCCAAATTAAGGGATTTCTTTGTCACTATTTTGATCTTCTGCGACGTTAAAGATGAGTTTGCCTTCTTTGAAAAAACATGGTCTTTTTTAGGAGATGATATACAGCGAGGATTTCAAAATTGTGTAAAAAACCGGAGCTTTATGCTTTCGCCGCACCAACTCAAAGACCTCATACTAGATGAGCTTGCCTTATTATTCACTAAACATGGACGAAATATAGATGAGTTTAAGCTGCCTCGAAAAAAAACTGGTTCCACAGACGCAACTTTTAACAGGCTTATTCATGATGAGCTAGCATACAATGTACATGAACTAGGCGTCCAAGCAGACTCATTTTGTGCTCGATTAAACTCTCAACAGATAGAAGCCTTCCATACTATTGTTGATTCTGTCATTAATGAAAAGCCTGGATTTTACTTTGTTTCTGGGTATGGTGGGACTGGAAAAACATTTCTTTGGAATGCTATTTGTTCATTTTTAAGAAGCAAGAAAAAAATTGTTTTAACTGTTGCATCTTCCGGTGTTGCTGCTTTGCTTTTACCTGGTGGTCGTACTGCTCATTCTCGTTTCAAATTGCCTTTAAAGGAAGATGACAAGCCTGTATGTGAGATGAAGAGAGGAACCATGCTTGCTGACCTGATGATCGCGGCTTCTCTTATTATCTGGGACGAGGCTCTTATGACACATAGGAGATGCTTTGAGGCTTTGGATACGTCATTACGTGATATTTTATCTCACGGCCATCCAGAAAATAGAGACCTTATCTTTGGTGGTAGAGTCGTTGTCCTTGGTGGCGACCTGCGACAAATACTTCCAGTTATAGAAGGAGGAACTAAATCTGACATTATTAATGCATCTGTAACAAACTCTCCCCTTTGGTTCTATGTTAAAGTTATAACTCTTACTATAAATATGAGGCTAGCCTCACCGAACATGGACCCATGCGTTCAAGCTGATATTGCTAATTTCGCTCGTTGGGTTCTTCATCTTGGAGAAGGAAAGCTACCGGTTCAGAAACTTAATCCTGATGAGCCTGAACCAACATGGATAGAAATACCTGAGCAGTACTTGATTAAAACTGATGCAGACAAAATTGCTTCTATTGCCTCTGCCGTGTATACAAACTTTGAGACAAGCTATGCTGATCCAACATATCTATGTAAACGTGCGGTCTTGACCCCGACAAATGATATAGCTGATGATGTTAATTCACATATGCTCTCACTTGTTCCAGGCACCGCACATGAGTATTTTAGCTATGATTCTATTTGCAAATCCAGTGACACTATTGAAGATGCTGATCTTTTATATCCTCCTGAGTTCTTGAACGGTCTTAACCTAAACGGTTACCCACATCATCTATTAGTTCTCAAAGTAGGGGTACCTGTGATGCTTCTGCGCAATCTTAGTCAATCAGATGGTTTATGCAACGGAACTAGGCTCATTATTACTAAACTCGGTGATTTGGTTTTTGAGGCAATGATTATAACAGGCAAAAATACTGGTGATATTGTCTATTTACCTAGAATTGTTTTACAGTCTGATAAAACCAAAATGCCTTTTGTTCTACAGCGGCGCCAGTTCCCTGTTAAGTTATGCTATGCTATGACCATCAATAAGAGCCAAGGTCAAACTCTTGATTATGTTGGCTTATATCTGAAAACGCCTGTATTTACACATGGCCAACTATATGTCGCTGTTTCTAGAGTAACATCTAGCCATGGTCTAAAGATACTTATTGTAAATGAAGATGGCTCATGCGGCTCCATAACTAAGAATATTGTATATAAGGAGATCTTACCCTTGATATAATACATGTTTCCTAGCTTTACCTGTACATTTATTTTTGCCTACATGTATAATACTCTCTTTTTACCTGCCTACCAGTATTGTTAATAAGGAGATCTTACCCTTAATATAATACATGTTTCCTATCTCTACCTGTAGATCTATCTTTATTTATATATGCAATGCCTCACTTTTTACTATCCTGCTCAAATAGTCTATTCACATCCCTATTACTATCTTTTATTACCGCTGCCTATGTTATCCATATGTGCTACCGGGACTGTTCTTTTGGTCCTACCGGCCATTTACAGTGAAAAGGCTTTGTCCTACCGACAAACTTGCAATTTGAGGCAATAGCGCAGTTCCATACACTGGCTTCTCCATGTACCTACTCAAAAAATCATGTTCTTGTTACCTTATTCTGTGATATTTATACTATCCTATTCATTCCTTTTTGTGCCTTATATGCACTGATACCTAAAACAATAAACATGTAGATGTCGTTCGTCCCTATCAGACAGCTGGATAAGCATTTCAAGTTTGGCTCTATCCTAGCAAGGATTTCTCGGATGTGGGATTTTCGTGGAGGAAAAGATGATGGAGAACTCAAACATGTTGACCTTGTGCTGGTTGATCAGGAGGTAGCTATTTTTCTTCTACCGATTGCACCTTGTGCGGTTCACAATTTATCTAACACTTATTACTTTGCCTATCAACAACATAACATATGTTGTTCCGCTATGTCATTTTCTTCGTCTTTATCTCTGTGTTTACATGTTACTTATCTCCTGTACCTTTATTTTCTCTCAGGGAGCAGCCATGTATGCAGAAATAAGCGCCTATGTTTGCCAAAGGACATCGTTCAGCCTTGTTGAAGGCGAGGTGTATGTGTTTAGCAGGTTCAGAGTTGTTGATCCAAAACCAAGGTTCCTCCCGTTTGAGTCCAAGTTCATAATCAATATAACACATCTAACGATCATTGAGAAACCCGCTGGTGCTATACCAGACATCCCACACTATGTGTACAACCTGTCAAATCTGACCGATGTTTCATCTCTCGTTGGTGAAGACAAATACTTCATAGGTACATCACTTCTCTGGTAAATTTACTATTTAAGAAACATACCAATCGCTTACACGTATTATATTTTTCGCAACAGATGTAATTGGCCTTGTAACTGAAGTTGGTGAAGCTGACCTGAAGCTGCTTGCTAGACAACCCAAACCTACTCTACGCCGCCAGATTACCCTTCAGGATACAAGGTACACAAAGCCTCTGAGCAAACATATATTCAGCGTTCTGTTCAAACACTTGGAGTGTTGATAGGTGCTACATATTCTCGCTACGTTCTCCTGATTCATTTGTTATGTACAGGCAAAATGAAGCCAGAATATTCCTTTGGGGTGAACGCGCTAATGACTTTGATGCTGATAGGATCTGTGCCATGAGTCAGGAACAACATGTTGTCATCATATTTGTTGGGCTCATGGCAAAAGGATACAAAGGTATTTAAAAATCAGTGCTACCTTTTTCTTTCCTGTCTAACAGTCTCATGCAGATTCCCTACTGACATATATAATATCTTGCTTAGTGGGAGATTCTTTCAGTGGCAACTCATCATGCCGGTGGTATATCAATCCTGATGTCCCTGAAGTTCGCATGTTCCTTAATGAGTATGCACTGCCTTATAGCACCTTTCGATTCAAGTTCACGTGCTCTATATATACGTTCCTTTCATCTACATAGTGCTCCTTGTTTATTCACTGAGTTACTTATCAAACCGTAGACTGAAGAATGAACCAAAAGCTATCACACGACTACCGGCTGATCCTGATGTTGAGGTTGCACAGCAACGCCCAAAGCCTAGCCTAATGTCTCTTGCAGACATCAGTGCAACTAATCCATATGATTTCCCGGTATGTTCATCGCATATCAGGCTTCATAATATTTAAGTAACACACGTTCGTACAAATGGCTCACCATATAAATTCAACAGCGTGAAGGTTTTAGGTGCACGGTCACACTAATAAGGTATAATGCGGACCAAGGCTGGCTTTTCCCATCCTGCAACAAATGCAGCAAGACTTCCCATCCTTATGGCTCCGGCTACAAATGCTCCCGTGATGGCTGCACTGGCTACAAATTCAAGTAACTATCGCTTGCTCTTACCAGTTCTCTCTTATACTATATCCCTATCTACATGGTCAGTTCCCACGTATATTTACTACATTTTACTCTCAACCTTCGTGGTAGATACAAACCGTGTTACACGGCCTCTGACGGTACAGCTGAACTGGATCTTCTTTTCTTTGATGATGCTGGACGTGATCTTATTGGTAAAGATGTCACTCATCTCATGAGGCTGAATCGTAATTCTGGTGCGGTGCCAAGTGATATAGCTGCACCAGTTGGTCAGAGATATGACTTTGTTATCGCTATCACTGGCAAAGCATTTGAGCGCGTTGATTACTCTTATGAGGTGAGGAAAATTGAACATGCCTATGGTCGACAGCCAGCTCTTCCAATGCTCCAGCAGCCTGTTGAGCCAACGCCCCTTAGTGACCATAACACAGCACAAAAAACTCATACTGAAGAGCAGCTGCAGGTATGTCCCTAACCAATTAATTTTTTCATCCTTATTTGTCTGCACGAAAATTTAAAACCATGCCACTCCTCCCTGCTGTTTCATATACATGTAGATTACTTCCCATATTTTGTGATTTCGTCCGCTGTCGTAATCACTTTAACCATTAATAATATAAAGGCTGCATAATGAACTACTAGGCCGCATTATAACTGATACGAACAGCTATGTTCTTGTTTACAGATATTTGATCACATGCAGCTTAATATATTTTACAAACGTTCTTTGTTACCTATCTCTTCATTTTGAAAATCTGCTTCTCGTCCGAGCATGCCTGCCCTTTTTCTACCCTATATATAAACCTTTCTTCCTCTGTTACAGATAACACATGGTACAACAACTCCACCGCCAACGTCTGATTCCCCAACAATCGCTCCTACCGTTGCTGCTGCACAGTCAAGGTCCATTTACCGCCTGTCCCAAAAAACATTCCCATCCTTTTCCGTTATATGTAAATTAGTTACAGATTAGTTTACCGATCTATGTAATTTAACCTTCCTATTATTCTGTAAACCCAGCAGCACCAAAGTACAAGAGACAGAGAAAGAAATAGCAGCTCGCAGGCGCCTCACATACAAAGATGCTGATACAACCCATGCTGTAAGCTCTTCAACGTTGCTACCATTTTTTCCTAAAAAACCCTACCTATTCATCGTACTCCTTTACCACATGACAAAGGGCACACAGGACACTGCTGCATCTGTACAAGAAGATATGACCAGCGCGGCTAAGTAAGGCCCTTAAGAACCTTGTGCCTCTCTCCTTCACTCACCTTCCTAACATGTATTTACATCAATTATTTGACAAACCTCTGCCTTCATTAGTGATCCAGCTAACCGAAATGCTGGAAAATTGGAGGGACCTCCCCCACAAAAAAGGCTAAAAATGTTTGAGGTATACTATGTTTTGCTTTGTACCTAACTGCTTACCAAATACAGTCTATCATTATTCCAACTTTCATACTCGCCTCTTCCTGTTACAGGTGCTTCGCTGACTGATCACATTAGTCTTGCTGTGTAGGACGCTGCACCAAAAGAGGCATGGAACTGCTGCCTATGATATTTGGCGTGGCTATTTTGTTCTGTAGAAAGACCTATGTTACCTCTTCCTGTAACCGCCTTTAGCTTTGTTGCTGCCTTGCCAGACGATCAGTTCCCTGTAATTATATCCTCGTGGTAGATGGTTCAGAACCGCTAATGCTTTAGCCAGTAGAGTAGCTCTGCCTATTTCTATCCTGTAAATATAGCAGCCTACCTTATCGCTGATGCTTTAGGCAGCCGAAAACTCTATTTTGCTGTAATATATCGGTATGGGACCACGTACTATGCATCGTCAAACAAACCTGTCAACCAGCACTCTATTTTCTACTGCTTTTTTACTCTGCCTAGCCTCCTTTTAATTTTCGCAGATTGCTCACTCTTCTCACCAATTATTATCTTTTCTAGCTGTCCTAATTAAAAACACATACACCTTGTTCCTCCTACACTCTATTCAAATGCGCTCAAAATCATTTCCTGTTACGCGATCATTCAGCTAAGAACAAATACGTATAATGCATGTATATGGTATCAATATTCGCAAATTCAATATTGCAAATTTACAATGCCTCTAACAAAACGGTATAGGTGACACAGAAATCAATCGAAAATTAAAAGCCCACAAAAACACAGCCCACCTTACAAACCAGCCCATTCCCACAGGAGAGCTCTACAGCCAGCAAACAGCTAAACAGACCTTATCGGAAGAGGATGACTAGGACTCTTGGCTGCTGCTTCGCCTACCTACCCATCGACTCTGTGCAGGCGCCATCTCCCACCTCCAGACTTCCGCCTCCGTTCGTCAGGCAGCAGCCAGCAGGAGGCGCCGCGTCCCGTCTGCTCTACGCCACGCCGCATCGCCGTCGCGTGCCATCTCCCACAGGTCCGCGTCGCTCTCGCATGTTACCTCCCACAGCATTAGAGTACCAGGTTACCCAATCTCCATATTTATGCTTTCTTGATTTTTCTCATCTAACCATGCACGATTAAATGATTCTTAAAGCTGTTCTGTAATTCCCACGCCATCACCATGTTCCTCTTTACCCTCCCCTCATTTCTCGCCCAGCTTAACCATTAACAGTTTTACCTACCATTTTCGACCTCCAACCCTAGGACCAGTCAACTTTATCTGCATTACATCTAATCTCATGCAAAACAGCTCTGTTTAGATCCCAAGCAACCAGTAGATCAGCCGCTCATGTTGATATATAGTATAAACGCTTTATAATTACCAAAAAATCCTACTCTCTATCTACTAAAAACAACAACGATTTCTCTTTTATTATTACTGCAGAATGGAAAGCTCTGCTCATACACCACACCCGTTGGCGCCAATCGAAGAAGACTTTCTACCAAAGGTACCTTTATAATTCAGCAATTCTTTAATTAACCATCTCTACTTGCCCTCTTCACAACGTTTAGCTATCTATGTCACAAGGTACCCCGCACAGTGGAAGTAGACCGGCGAGTGCTCCTTGAACACGCACTCTCTAAACTTAATCAGCGCATCCATGAAGAAGAGACAGACACAACTCTTGGTCTGCACTCGTTCAGCATAACGATTGGATTGCCACCGCATCGACAAAACTTTGAGCCAACCAAGAAACCCTTCAAGGCGTTCAGTAGTAAAAGTAGCCATGATGCTATACAAGAGGCGTGTGAACATGCTTTGGCCTACCTTGAAGACAATTCACTTATCACAGTCAAGGACATTATGTCCACAAAGATTAAACGTTTGCGTGCAGATGCGTCTTGGGCCGGCTTGTTTCAAGACAGACTGACTACTCTCCAGCCCATTGCATTTGGAGCGCAGGCGATGAATGAGAACCTCCTCATCAAAATCCATACTGCCTGCTCACAACACGCTGACGACCTCCAGGTTGCATTCGAACCTGTTTCTCAATATGCAGACAATACTACAATGCCATCCATGATCTACACTGGTCCAATGCCTGTAGAAACCCCTTCTCAGCGGCTTGCAGCATGTTTGGCTGATGTTTATGAGCAGATTCGGAGGTTTTAGTATCACTGCCTTATCCTACCAAGACGTTATTAAAAAAGGGAGCAGCTTCCTCATGCTTTCCTCAGCATGATGCAAAAATCCTGTGTACATAGTTTAACCTTCCAGTCTGCACCAAACTGTTCTATTTTACCTTGTGTCCTGTAATGTTTAAACTATGTTATTACTGCTCTGTGTAATAGAGACTGTCTATTATTCTGTGCTAAATATCCACATACCGTCTCATCTCTGAAGTATATGGAACAGTATATCCCTTACATAATAATAACGTATCTGCACTCCCTGTCTAACCAGCGCCTCTACTATAAACTATAAATCTTTTAGCCCTATGCGCCAGTAAATTAGCTAAATGTATTATTGTTTCAAGATCGACAGGAAGCAAAACAATATCATCAATTATACAAAAAAAAACACTTGCTTACCTGAACAGTATTCGCTTATATCAAAAAAATATATATGTATATATTCATAGGTATTCAGACACAAAGGAACTTAAAACAAAACCGGAAAATCTGGATGCCGAATCGAAAGATCTACAGATGAAACATAACTTACCGGCTTTTATTCTTACGCACTGTTATAACCAAAAAAAAAATGTCGGCCCGGTTTTCCATACCAGTTTACATTATTATACCACACACTTTTCATAAAAAAAAATACTATTCATCTTCCTTCCTTATAACTACTACAAAAATGTTTAATTGCCTAAATACACAGTACTACTGTTGCAGCTGCATCAAATGCACTCCCAGTATTTTTTATATTCATTTTTGCTTACACAAAAGACTACAAATAAAAATTTTACATCGTTGGACAAAACAAAATGATTTTAGGTAGATGCATCTTTATAATAAAAAACAACAGCAGCCGTATAACTCTGCCTTTTTACCGTTCAGGCAGGCCTTATACTCTTTCCGTCATCTGCTCCTCACTTCTCTCTCTTCTCAGCAACAGATCACCGATCTTATCGTCCGCTCCTAAACAGTAGCGGAAGCTGCACCTTAGGCGAGGCACAAGCACAAAGGATTGGCGGTGATCTGCTGTTGCGCAGGGTAAGCAGCAGCGAATCGCTTCGTCGCCAACTCCTATCCGTTCCGCCACCGCGCCGCCCGCGGACTCAAGCAAGACGGCCAGCAACCAAGCCTACCAACAGGCTTCGAACAGCATCAACGGATGCGCTCCGCCCAGGAGCTACATGGTTCGTCCGCTTCCTCGCTAGAGGATTCCTACATTGTTTTGTCCAATACTGAAAGTCACCACTACCAACAGTATTAGCTAGATAATAAAATAGATTAAACATTTGCCTACAACCTCTGTATAAGAGAATAATAAAAAAAACATTTTGATCCGTCGTCTAATCTGCGCCTGGTTGCCCTGGATAACAAAGCAGATTCTACTTACCGTTAATCATTGCAGTTAGTTGGAATCACACGCTGTTGCTTTAAAATTTTTAGGTTAGTTTCTCTTTGCTTAATCAACCAAGAACACCAAGGTTCAGTAGGCTGCATTTATCACTCAACCTTAGTACAGCAACCTTCCTACTGGTAATGAATCAATCTATTACACAGCCAACAACCTAATAAATACCTATCAGCTAATTTCGATTTTTTGTTATCAGCCAACTGAAACAACATTCATACACATTACACATTTCCAATTTTCGATTCATGCACTCCCTACTTCCACATGGTACCTCTTACAGTTCGCATTCATTTATTTATAGCTATGAGATAATTCGCAGGCTAACAATGCTTACCACAATATAAACCAGATGGATACTCCAGTTTTATCCAGATGCATTGTTCTAGAACATGTACTCCACAGGCTACACTATGGCATACCTGATTACATGTTCCAACATTTCCCAAGCGGTTCTATCAGATGCCGAGTTGATTTCGCAACAGAAGTCCCTGATAAAGAGGCCGAAGAAGCCATACCTGATAAAAGGTACCAGATATGGAGTGGTTGGTTCCCCTCTAAACAAGAAGCACAACAGAATGCCGCACATCGTGCTCTAAAGCAGCTACATACCACCACTAGATTCTGTGTCCATGACTATAGCCACACAGTCATAGAAAACCTCACCTTTGAAAACCAAAAACTCCGCTTTCATTGTCATGGCATGACAGACACAATAACCACTCTCCTTTCAGCTTGGTCCAAAACAAATGACTGTATTAGCAGTGCAGCTACCACAGCCTTCACATGTGTTGCTGCAAACGATGACCATGGATTTAGCAACAATGACAAATGCATCATTGATTCGCTGCTATACCAGCTTGGTAAACTCTGCAACAGCCTTACCCAGCTAAGTCAGGAAAATGCAGACAACATTGCTGCCCACAACAACCCCATTGTTGATATGCTTCAGAAATACTCAAACTTCCCAGCACCTATGAATCACCGCACGCAAGGTAAAAACAGCACCTTAATAAATAGCCATATCGGTATGTTGTTACATCTTTTTATATACCACCGCAGCTCTAAATATCCCTCATATTTTTTAACAATACAGGTGCCTCTATTACAATCCCTGTTATCATTCCTGCAACCAGAATGCTGATGGAGATGATCAAAATGTTCGATACAGATACACCAGTATACACACATCACAACCAACCAAATGGAGACATAATTGCATGCTGTAGTTTCCACAGGCAAATCTGTGCCGATCCTACCATACAACCTGATGCAATTTGCGGCTTCCCATCTCCAGATATCCATACTGCTGACGAGAGTGCTGCTCTCAGAGCCCTTGAGTACCTCGACACTCATTGCCATACACAACTCGTTGACTATAACTATGAACCAAAACAAGATATCATTCAGCAGAACAGCTCTCTTCTCAAGGCATCAAAAACATTATACACATCAATGATAGATATCTACAACACAATTTCACATGACAGCCTCTTCAGCCTACAGTCCTTGATGCAAGTGGTTGAAACAATTCCTACACCACTAATTTTGCCATCCACAGCACAGGAGTTTGCTTCCATCATGATCTCTATCACAGGCTCGATCCAAGATATCCACCATCAACTCAGTGTTGGCATCAGCCAATATCAAGAGGTCATAGATCAATACGATGATATCAGAAAAATGACAAGCAAGTTATACTGCCGTCTCGTCTAGCCTTAGCCTTACTTAGTACTATAAATATCTTGCTTCCGTTTGTATATATTCTATCTGTGTAATATCAGAATATGAATACTTCTACCTACAACTCTAATATGTATTATATTATTTCACCACTTACAGTTATTGATCGCCTTATACTGGTTAATAACCGCCTCAAATATATGGTAAGCGCGCAACGCGCGCTGCAAAAATACTAGTATATATCCTCAGCGGCGAGACCATCCTCTCGATCAACACAACAGAAGACGTTTGCTGAAAGCGATAACGATGGGTTCACAAGGCAGTTACGATCAACACAACAGACGTTCGAAGAAGATTTGGTGTGAAATGCTGATTAAAAGAAAGACGGAGCAGGTTGGCGTTGCTTGACACGGCCACAAAGGAAGTGATTATATGCCAGGCGAGAAGCTTGACTTGTGATTGAAGACGAGAGGCTTGGCGTCCTGCTGCTCATGTCGTGTTCAAAGGAGTACATGAAGAGTATGACTCGGTCCTAGTTTTAGCAAAATAAGCGGAAATCTCATTTGGGTATAAGTTTTTTAGCCTACAAAAGTTTTACTTAAATTCTATAAATCAAGGATGCATGCAGTTACTACAAAATGTAGTATCAAATACTTTAACACATGTATATAGAACGATTATTTTTAGATATAAAAAAAGATTGGGAGGTTTAGTAGAGATACAAATTAACAACGAATGCATTAGCTTAATGCCTGGTGAGAAAGATGTTGCTGAGCTAGCATTTACAGGTTTATTATCTTCTCATATTGGGCTGGTAATAAACGGGCACATGCGAATTAGGCTCAAGAAAAGCCGAGCTCTGAGTGCTAGGACGTACGTCCCAGTCCCACAAATTTGAGAAAACAAAGAATGTCAACTTCATGGATTGTGAGTCATGAGCCATCAGATGAGAAATCGCCTAATCAGAGGATATGAAATTTACATTTGACGTGACTAATTGTGAAAATATTTTTCAATATTGTCCGTAGGGGAAAAAATAGACGGGCTAAGGACATTATTCCTTCCGCTGATGATCGGTCTCCATCAAGACCACGATCTAGTGTTCTCGACGCCGATGTTCAGCTCTAGGCCATCCATCAGACTCACTTATCCACGATCTGCATGATCTCGTTACTCTCGTATGTAATAAAAATCGACAGTTGTATATTTTTTAGCCAGATTGATTGAGGAAAAAAAAATTATTGTTTGTCTAGATACTACCCAGAATCAGCGGAGTACTTGAGGACCCCAAGATACAGATACAAACCCATCGCCCAACACAGAAGAAATCACGATGACTCAAATCTATGCAGTACTGCAACTGCAACTTGGCCGGAGCAGCGGTCAACGCCCTGTCAAGCAGTGGCTCCGGCCGGGAGATCCACCACCAGTGTTCTTATCAACCGTTTTCAGAAAATTAAGGATGATTTTTATTACATGCTTCACGAATACGAATCCAGAATTCTTATCAAACGTTTTCAGAAAATTAAGGACGATTTACAAGAGAAACATTTCAAGAGAGAAATCTAAAATTATTTCTATTATGACGTACACGAACGCACCTAATAGCTATGAGATGCCTAAAATTCGGCTTCGGGGCATTTGTGTTACCCAAATAAGCCTTTGTTCCTGCCATATCAAATTTCCTTTCGTCGCTAGTAATAATAATAAATCTATAAATCAGGCACCTTCAGTTGATCCCTGTAACTGAATCGTGGCGCCCCGGAAACGCTGGTGAGTAACGGAACAACTTTTTGCTTTTTTGGAAAGCGGCACTGTTTGTTGACAGTGAGAGCACAGAAAGTCAGAGGCGGTGTGCACGAGTGCTACTAGTATTATATTGCATGATTGCTAGTAGTAGAGAAAATAAATTGACAGTACTAGTACTACTTGCATGGCGGTGGGCCTGGTGAGTACTCCGTTCATTTATATAAGCATTCTTACATTTTTTTGACATCACTTTAACCGTTCGTTTTATTTAAAAAACATTTTGAAAATATGAAAAAAATAAATCTCATTTAAGATATACCTAATGATGAAACAAACTATAACAAAATAAATAATAGTATCATAATTTTTTTGAATAAGACGAACGGTCAAACGCGATTTTGAGAAGTCAACAAATGCTTATATAAAAGAATGAAGGTAGTATTTTCAAGAACATGGCCCCTTAGGCTGACTCCAACAGCGGTAGGCAAAGCTAAAAATGGATCACGAATCCCTACTGTTCATGTGTTTTGCTTCTCCAACAGATGAGGCAAAGGATCATACATTTTTGCCTTCCAGGAGAGAGGCAGGGTAAAAATAGATATTCTCTATCCTCGAATGCATTTGGCAGAGAAACGCGGCTTGCGACACGTAGAAAGGGAGGACGACGATAGGTGGCAGGTGAGTGGCGATGGATAAGCGCAGCCACGGCGGCAAGCGAGCGCGGGGAAGAAGCGGCGGTGGGAAAGCGACGGCCCTGCTTCGTCGTCGACGAGGTCCGCCCTTGGCGGCGCCGGGGCTGATGCGGGGAGCGGGGTGCGGGCGCGACGCGTGGGGAGGAGCGCAGCGGACGAGCGGCGGCGGTGCTGCACGGGACGGCGGCGACGCGACCTCGCACAACGGTGGCTCTTCGTGGGAGGCAGGGCCGCCGACGCGTACGAGGGTGGTGTGTTGGCGGCGTGTCCTCGCGCGGCGGCAGCAGCGCATCCTCATGCCGGTCGCCGGTGCGTCCTCGGGCGGCGACACGGCAGTCCACGCGCATGGGGCAACGGCTCGCGCGGTGGATCAGGAAGGCAGCGATGTGGGCAAGTGAAGGCGGAGGCGCGGTGCGTTGGAAGGCGAGAGGCGGCACAGGCTCGCGCGTCGGTGGTGCATGTGCATGGGGAGCGGAGGCGGCGGCGCGAGCTCGCAGGCTGCCGTACCGAGTGTGCGACCTGATGAGCTTCTGCGAGGATGACCACGCCGAGATGCGCGAGCTGCAGTCCCGCGCTGTGATGGCCGTGTCTCCTCCGGCCTCTTCGTGAGGTGTCAGTGCGCATGATTGAAGAAGAGTTGGTGCAAATGCCTGCTGCTGTTGGAGCTAGTACCCAACGAATGGAATGAAAAAGACTATTCACGCGAGGCAAACTTCAATTTGCATCTTGAAAATAGATGTCCTTGTTGGAGTCAGTCTTAGGCTGACTCCAACGAGTGGGTATGCAAAACCAAAAATAGCTTCCGAGTGCCTATCTGTATATGCTATTCCCTTCTCCAACAGAGGAGGTAAAGGAGAAGGTATTTTTGCCTTTGAGGAGAGAGGGAGGTAAATATAGATAATCTCTCTCCTCCTTGTGCATATGGGAGCAAGCTCCTTATGCTATCTCAGCTCCATGGCCTCTCTCCTGTTTGCCTTTGCCTTTTATTGTTGGAGTTGTCAAAAAAATAGCATGTTTCTTTTTACTGTATTGAAGAGGCAATAGGCTATTTGGCTCTCCAATTTGGATGTTGTTGTTGGAGTCGGTCTTAACATGGATGCACATCTTGCAGGAAATACTTACTATTTGATTAGGACGCACAATGGCAATCCGTACAACCACTGCCATCGCCAACGATGTGCGTGGTTTCAGATTTGGCATTGGCGCCAGGGGAAGAAGGCGCTTATTATCTGCAAAGATAAAAAGAAAGAAAGGCAAACACAAGAGAAGACGGTTTCATTCGACTTGATCTTTGCAAGTGTGTGTTGACCATGTGTTGACCGACCTTCCGTTCAATGCAGCGTTTGGTTGAAAACGAGATTAAATCGGCCGCATCCCATCGTGGTTCAGCGCAACAAAATGAGTAGTAACGACTCAACTGTCTCGCAGCATTTTCTTTTTTAGAAAAAGAAAGAGGGAATAAACTGCCTCGCCGATAACAAAATAATTAGATAAGTATTTTAATTAATTATTATAATTACTGGGCTGCGTTCACACCTCCTTTTTCTCTTCTTTTTTTTTGCGGGGATGCATTCACACGCTTAAGTAGTAGCCGACCAGACAAACAAGGCAACTCAATTGTGTCAGCAAATCTCACACCGCTCTCGGCTCCACGCGCAACTCACCAAGGGTCGGTTTTGGCCGCGCCGCCGCCGGTCGGAAATGGAAGGGCAAAACATGCTGCTCGATGGGGTACTATGCCTCCTCCTCCTAAATGCGCGCCCCCAACATCTCCCAGGCATTAAATGAGATTTCCCCCTCTTTTTTTTTGGTGTAGTATGCTAGTAGTAGTTGCAATTTCATGCTTCCGCCTGAAAATGGGGCGGTTCCTCCGATCCTATCATTTGGTGCAGATCTTTTCTCTTCCCCGCTGCACTTCTACTCCCAACCTCCTTCGCTGATGCTCCCGTTCTACGCCGACGAGGGCGTCGTCTCTGAGAACAAGCCACCGGCCGGCGCAAGGGCGTCGTCTCTTCCAAATAGCCGACGATTCCTGTGGCAGCATTATCGCTCGTGGAATGGATAGCTGGATCCAAATGGGAACGGAGGGGAGTTTGCTTTGCTGCTAGATTGGCCGATGCGTGTGCTAAGAATGGGAGGAGTAGTCAAGGATAGATTGGGCGTGCCGGAGGAGGGCAAACGACCGCCGGTGGCAAGCAAGCTAGCTAGGTTTAATTTCACGTGTCCTCGCGTCGTCATTGCCAACGGATACGTTGTGTTTTCAGGAATTGCCCTCCCACACGTGTTGGATATGTTGTCTGATTCGATCTGTTCCACAAATCCAACGGATCGACGACGCCATATAAACACATGTCCCGAACCAGATTTCCATTTTATGGCGTCGAATGGATCGACGTCAAATTTGTCCTTGTCTGTTTCTTATTTCTATTTTTGTTTGGTTCCATCTCGTGCACATTGGCAATGGGTTGCATCTTTCCTTTATTAGTTTAGGTATATGGCCTCAAGGCTACGGCTATATGCCACATTCCAGATTGTGTACAGCAAACAAGCCCTACTATTCTTTATTTCAACCCATTGGTTGCCAATATATGCTTGTGTCCCTACTATTCTTGTGATATATGGTAGCAGTTAATTTCATTTATCCCTTCCGCAGCAAAGTCTTTTTCTCTTGTTTTCATATCCCCCTTTTCTTGTAACAGTGGCCTGAAAGGGTTTGGCAGCTATCTATGGATGAGGAAGCCATGGAACAGGAGCACCGGGCTGTAATGGAGTGGATAGATGGGCTCCTCCTTGCACGAAACAAACCCTTCATCATCAAGCTTGGAGACAAACAACTTGTCATACCGTGCACCAGCATCAACAAAGGCGACGGTTTCTTCAAACTGAGAATGCGCCTGCCTCCTGACCATGACAGTGAGGATGTTGTTCTTGCCTTCTCACTATACGACCTGTACCTAGTTGGATTCCTGCATGAGAACAAGTGGCGCTTCTACATGGATGCCACACTGCCGAAGAGCTTTGACAAACACGAACACTCGCTGTGGGAAAAGCTCAAGTTCACAACTAATTACATGATCTTCGAGATGTTGTATCAAGTGCCAGTGGGGATTCAGCATCTCCTGCTTGCTCATGATGCGATGCGGTTCTACTCTCAAAGGTCATCTTTCAGTGGGCAGTTGATGAATGGCATGCTCTGCATTGTTGTTGTCATCCCGGAAGCTAAACGTTTTCCGGAATGGTTGGAACGCCTCCGGCATCTTTTTCTCTCAGGTCAACCTGGATTTGTTGGGCCAACTTTTCTACATCTTTTCCAGAATTGGGGCTCTGTATGCGGTAAAATCTTCGCTGGGCCGGAAACCTATGAGAAGATACTGACCTATTTCGAAGCTGTAGCTTCTGTAGCAGTACTTCACTACACCTCAGGGACCAAAAAGGCAGGAGGATCGGTGGCCGACCTCTCAGTAAATACTGCCGGCTCTGATTCAGAAACTTATGTTAACAAGAATGGAGAACCAGATTTGGTGCGTGGCCAATCCAAGGAAAAAAATGACGGCTTTGACTCAGAAACCTATGCCAAGAGTGTAGAACCAGATTTGCTGCAAGACCTATCCAAGGAAAATGGCGAGGATCAATTTGACCCTGATTATGACTTGATTGAGACAGACTATGAGTTTGAGGCACAAGAAAAGGAATCGAGGGATAAGGCAAAGAAGGCAAGATATTGGGCAGCAAGGGCCAAGAAGGAGACAAAGAAGGCCAAAGAAGAGGCAAGGAAGGCCAAGGAAGAGGCAAGGAAGAAGGCCAAGGAAGAGGCAAGGAAGGCCAAGAAGAAGGCAAGGAAGGCCGAGAAGGAGGCGAAGCTAGCGAAGGAGCAGGGAAAGGAGGAAAGGGTTGGGAAGAGCAAGCACAGCAAGGAGTACGAGAATGCTAGCAAGGAAGAAAGCTGCCTGCATTTAGTAACTTTTAGTACATAGTACCTGTGAGCATTAATTAATTGAACGGAGGGGATACATCATTCACCGTTCTGTCTGTTTCTTAGATGCGTTAATCTATGACCTTTCCTACATTTGAGACCTAAATGTATGTAGTACCTAATACCTGTAGCCATCTGTGGATGTAAGCTTTCTATTCTTGATCGTTGCATGACGATGAAGAGGTGATCGATGTGTGTATACTGCGGCTTGCTGTCATTTGTTTTTTCTTTTTTTTTTTTACTGCCACGAGGAACCCTTCCAATTTCTTGTTGTGATATCCTCTTTTTCCTGTTTTCTTCACTATAAAGTTGGACTATACCATTGGAGAAGCCATTTGGTGGAATTGTGTGGCCAGAAAGAGAGATTGCGCATGCATCTATTTTGTAATCTGTGCGATATGAAGTGATGAACGAATTGTATGGAAATGCGTATCTGCGAAATATGAAGATTCAAGACGAACAGTGTTCATGACAAAGTTGCCAGGTCACCTACTTTGAAAATATGTA
>JAUNZO010000967.1:0-121192 GCA_031894775.1 Chloris gayana | reverse complement strand
ATTCTCTTTTCTTCCGGAACGAGTATAAACATGTTTTCCATAAGTGAAAACAGGATATAACATAACAAGTGATCAGCATAGGGACGAAGTCAAGATTCAATGTTAGAGGGTGCCTGATGCCATAAAGAGGATTGCAGATAAAATTGAGTTTTTGACGCATGGGGTCACACAGCCCTCCTCCAACCCCTCCTTGTCTTCACTTTGGTATAGACACCAAGTAAAGAACACATCGAAAACATAAAGAAGCTACACTACTTACGACATCGAAAGACTACTTGCAATATCGAAAGACGACTCACGACCTACTAATCAAGGATACACTATAAGACTACTACTTGCGGTATGATGAGCGACCTACACCAACCAACCAACAATATAATGAGACAACAAAGTAAGATTATTACGTTCTAAGTCCAACGTGGAGGGCAAGGACCAACAAGGAGCTGTGGGCGCGCGTCCATATGCGTGCGGGTCGGTGAACAAGCCGGATGACAAATTAACAAAGCAAGGTCAGCGTGGGCGTTCACACGGCATGGTAACCGGGCCTGGTGATGGCCACATAGAAGTTATTTTTTTTCATTGGCATGTGTGTTGAGCACCCCAGTTTGGGCTCACACATATATGGGCCTCTCATTTTCGTGGGCCTTATTATTATTTTCTCTCTAATAAGATTATAATAAAATACAAAAATATATAGTACTGCTGATGTAGCAGTAACTATGACTGACACTCACATATTTCAGATGAGTAACTATGACTGACGCTCATGCCAGAAATAGAGTGTCGGATCTATCAGACTTGATGCTGCACTACCGGTGATGATGATACAGAGAGGGGGTCTGGTGCTGTTTCTCATCCGTGTCATGGGTCTGATGATGTTGGGGTAGGCACTGATGAGGCGGACGGTGATCCTTGCTCTTGCCCCAGAGCACGCTGTAGAGCCCTCCGACGAGCAGTGCCCCGCCGAGGAGGCTGCCGAGGTGGACGACCTCGCCGAGGAAGAAGGAGGAGCAGAATATGGTGAGCAGGAGGCCCAGAGGGTTGGACATGGCCAGGAACACAGGGCCCCTCTTCTCGATGCACCAAGCCTGGAGGTAGAAGGACACGCCCGTCACCACCAAACCCTGCTCATTTATTTTCAATTCAGTCAGGCCGGATTATATAGTATATCATAAGCAGTCAAGATTCTTTTTTTTTTTGCAGTAATAATAAGCTAGGTCTGACGTACGGAGTAAGCGATGGCTAGAAGGCCGACGTCGAGGCGCAGCTTCCATGCGGCGAGATCTCTCTCGACGGCCACGGCAAGCAGGAAGGACTGCACGGTGCTCAGCAGGCACTGCATCAGCGTCGACAGCAGCTTGTTCGGATACTCCTTGAGCAAAGAAGCCTACATGTTTATCAACAATTGCATCAGAACTACACTGATGACTGAGATCATCAACTCCAGCTAGGTAGCAGAATAATCACCTGCAGGACGATCCAGAGGGACCATGTGATGTTGGCCAGCAGCATCAGGAACGTCCCCTTGATCCATGTCCCCTTGCTGCTCGTCGCCTCGGCATGCTGCTGCTGCTGAGGATGGCGGTGATCGGCGAAGGCGCGGTGGTGGTTCACCGGGCTCATCGACGGCCCCGTGTACAGGGCGATCGTCAGGACGCCGGCGAGGCACAGTGCCACGCCGGCGGCCTTGGCCACGCCCGACAGGCTCCTCAGCCTCACCACTTCCAGCCTCAGCAGGACTGCCAGAAAGAAGGTCACCACGGGGACGGAGTTGCTCGTTGCGGATGCCACCGTTGCGGAGGTGTACTTGAGACTGATGTTGTACAGGTTCATGCTCACCGTGTTCCTGAAAATCAGTGTGCTGCTAATTAGTACCTGAATGCCCTAATAGTAATTAATACTCCAAGATAGATAGCTTAATTACGTACGTACCCAAGCAAAGCATAGACGAATAGCTTCATGAACAGCCTCGATGACATTGGTGGTGCGTTCCTCCTGCAAACCAATATCATCACTCAGCCAATTCAATCTCGTACATATACTAGTATGTGGGAAGGCCAATTCAAAGAGAAATTAATTACCACCTTTCCAGGACAATGGCGAGAGGCAGCAATAGAACAGTGGCAGCCGCCTGGCGGTAGAAGATGAACACGTAGGTGTTCATCCCGTGGTTGAATGCTGCCTTTGAGACGACGTACATGCCGGCGTAGATCAGTTGTATGACGATGGCAACCACGTACGCCTTCTTGCTTGCATCCATTATTGTAGGTGTATCTTCTACTGATCAGCTGCTGCTGCTCAAGTACTGACTCAGCTAGCCTTCCAGCACCTGAGATGTTTGATTCGTGTCAATGGTTGAGAAGTAAAGGAGCGCAGGGGACAGCCTTATATAAAGGGGAACGATAGATCAAGAGATGCTGCTCACATCTGGTTGGATGTTCTCTAAAGCCCCAGCTTTTCTTCTGGCTTCCTCTGAATCACATTTTGGTTTCTGGCATGAGCGGTCTTCTTCCTCCTCCTCTCTTTTTCCCAATGCGAAAGAGTGATGTGGTTGCCTCAGCCACTTGGTTAGTGGAATTGTTAGTGCAAAGCGTGAGAGTTAGTTAATGCTGGGATATTTTTACTTAATTCATCTGCCTTATTAGTTACCTCGTCTACTCTTAATGTATATTTTATTATTTGAGACTGGATTACGCACATAATGATATTTAGTTCGCTATAGCATTGATCACTGCAAGCATGCACTATGCATGTCCGTTGATATTTTGAAACAAAAAAGTAAAAAAAACGGTATACTGTTGTCCCACCATATATAGTTCAGATGTTGTACTCAACTTTAATAGCAACATAAAAATCATAAGGGGCCCTGAACTGCTACTTCATAAGAAATATATTATCTCCCCCATGCATCAGATATATCATGATTCTCTCGTCACCTAAAAATAATCATATCATGGTTCTTCTACAATATGCACGTCTATCTGAGACTTGATAAATCAGATCCAGGAAATTAACCTTTCCTCTGAGAATTCGGACGAAGCATCCATCCTCTGCCCTTTTGTTAAAAAATGGCAAAATGCAATGCCACCATAGAATTTATTCCATCAAAAGCATGATACCAGATGATATATAGGCAGGCTACGACGACAGCACGCACAAACACTTCGTACTTTTCAATGTAAGACATGCATTCAGCATATTACAGTTGCCCGGTTAGATTCCATGACAGCCTTTCTTCCATCTCCAACCATTCATATCTTTGGTCCATATCTTCAGAAATGACATGACTTATCAATTGGATGCTCTCTTTTAATTTTTTTATTGTGGTGATAGTTCCAATTAGCTTCATCAATTGACAGCAGGTAGTTCCCTTCTCATTTATTTATTGTTGTGATAGTTTCAATTAGCTTCGTCAATTCACACGTAGTTTTATCTATAGACCATTGACATCTAAATTTTATATCTCTAACAAAAGTTTCGTGAAGAATCTGATTTGCATTATTTTTTTCATGGAAATGGGAACCTTTTTCTGGAAACCAATTTTGAGAATCTAGATCATACTTTGGACAAGATTTTGTTTTGAAATATAATATTTATTATCAGTGTTCCACCACAACACTCCACTTTTCCACAGGAAAAGAAAAAAAATAGAGGAAGAGAATTAGGACCTGAATTTGCTGAAGCCAACGCGATCGGATGGTTTCTGTAAGGTTGTGAGTAAATCTAGTGAACATTGATTCATTGGATGCAGGGGGTCTCACCAATATATTTGTTTTGTTACATCTTCTATTTTAATGGTACTTTTCTCTAAATATGTATGTGTGAGATCTTGGAGCAGCTTCCCTTTTTCATTTCCACTCTGTACCGTTCTTCTTTTTCGCCTTTGTTTTTGGCTGAAAAGCTTGGCTAACAGGTCGCTTTTTGCATGATTGGGTGATAATACTAGATCGAGCTAATCATTAGGCCACGAAACCAAACGAGGTGTACTCGTCTCCTGTCAAGAAATTTTGACGTTATGACACGGGAATTTGCTCATTTCTAAGGTAGTAATATTTGATTGAGAGAGTTGCACAAAGCACCATATATATCCGATGATCATACTTTCACTTTGCACCAGGTTTTAATAACTCATCTTCTAACAAACACCAGGTCTCACCATGGTTAGGCTCATCTGTCCCACTACTCTTACTTTTTAGGGAAAATTTGTGTGTTATTTATTTTTAGGGAAAAGTTCTTTTTAGCAAAATTTCCCTTCTTTTTTATGTATTTGTGTGTTATTGAACTTTTTTCTCAAAGACTATATTTATTTCAAAACAAAATTATTACACTTAAATGAAAGTTTGCTTACACCAAAGAATTCCATATCTTTTATGCTTTGTTTCTCCATTCTTGCATAGCGTTGCCATGTAATGAAATTGCATGTGAGAGGAGCAATGGTAAAAAAATATTCATGTACTCATGTGAACAACGTTTGGTCAATAGAGGCACGTTCCTTAGAAGTTGCCCGTGATCGAGCTACTCAGCACTTTCAATCCATCTTTCCTGTTGGTACAATTTTTAAGTCATGCATAATGACCATCCTTAGGTTGCATATGCATGGGTCGTTATTTTAACATTTTTGCTCCCTTCAATCGATTACAAGTTTAGAAAACTATTTGTACTAGAATTTGTATTGCTATTTATTTTTGCAGTGTTATGAAGCATGTAGATAGAGAGAAAAATATGCTAATATATAGACTATAGAAAAAGTTATTTTTTATAGACTGACCGATTTTGATCTAGTGATGCTGGACGTTGATTATTGAAAGTTCCCCGAACTTTCAACCAACAGAAAATTAGCATGTCCCTTATTTTAATGGTCGATCTGGATCACAACTTGGTGTCCTAAATAAAATCGACTAGAGCAACAAATAACCACCTATATTGTATTTGGTGGAACTCGAGCTGCAATGTTCACTGCTAACTTTTCATTTGGTTGGTCATCGAGGAACTTTTATTTGAAAAAAATGAAACTTATCTGAAGCTTCGTTCAGAAATGACAATGGACATATGGTACAACAACAAAGCACTTTATTTGTGATTAGGAAAACAAACAGTATATGAATAGAAAAGGCAGAGTCGTGCATATATCAAATAGTAGCAGATGCAGATGCACATTATATTGTAGGCGCTACCGTGGTCCGTGGTCACACGACTTTTAATAAATATAAAAGTTTCCGTGTGGATATCCCTTGCATTTTCATTGGCTTTATGTAAAAGAAGAAAAAGATGGATGTCTGACGGATCTGAATCTTGATGTGGCTCAACTGTTGCACATGCATCCATCTGTCGCCGTCCAACTGTCAAAGGTAGAGCAAAGCGCGCGAAATAAAGCCTAACTGCTGTATGTTGCGTCAACACGTACAGTATGTTTGTACTCGTGTCTTCGTGTGTAAGTAGACATTATTCACACATGGTCCATGTGCATGTCTACGTTTTGTAAAAGGAAACCTGGTAGACCTTGCACGTTTTATACATGCAGGAAGTCGTACCAAGCGAAATCTCAGGCCCAGCTGCTTTCAGTTTTTTATTAATTGAGCTAAGCGCAATTCCAATAAAAAAAAAGAACTAGTGCACTTTTCCGCGGATCAAACATTTCCTTTAGATAACATTTCGCACAAAAATGATTAATAGTACTCCCTCTTATACTTTGTAGTCTCCATACATGATGTGATTTTGACTACCTCTCTCTGTCCCTGAATATATTTTTAATATTAAATATAAACATGAAATTTAAAATGAATATACTTTTCTGAAAGACTGAAAGCTTTGTAAATAGATAAATGCAATCATGTAATTTTAGTATTATAATAATCTTGACAGTTTTTAGTTACCAATGGTCAATGTGAGTTTATGAAAGCTGACCGGTATATATGGACTCTATAAAGGGGCGAAGCCAGACTTTGGGATTCGGAGAATAGGGGTTTGTGTAAAACCCTTGGCCTCGCCACTGATTCTATATATTTAGTACTTGGTGCATATGCATGTGTGTTGATGAATTCACAGACCATGTTTATATGTAGTTCTGCTGCTAGGTAAAAACAATTGAAGGACTGTCTATATATGTAATGGTAAAGCAGCTGCATTCACTACTAGTTACCTTTATATATGTCTTTCAAACCTGCGGCGTTGCCGGACTTTCAAACAATTGAAGGGATGTTTATATATGTAATTGTATCGCGGCAACCACGGCACCTAAATGCTTTGGCGTAGCCCAGCACCTCATGGAGGTATCGTCCTATATCTCAGTTAATATTTGATCTATCCTCTTCAAAATGAATATGGACTCTATGCAGGATGGTAACATTTTTCTTTTGAAGAAAACCAAGATGGTATAACTGATCATAATCCCTTGCCCTATGCTTCCTGGAGCTATCAGTCTCTCGTTGAACCATACCGAAACACACAGATTTGATGCCCAAGTGGCTGGGTTCAGTAGTGTGGCTCGCGAATCCAACAGCTTATGGCTGTCCTGTCTCTCAGTCGGGCACTCATAAAAGATGTGAAGACGTATCCATGTTGCCATAACACATTACAATCCTGAAGCATTTATATATTTATCACACGATATATAAATAAAGTTAATCAGGCCAGCAGAGGTGTCGAAGAAAAGTAGGAGTATTATTGTATTGAAGGTAGACGTGTCCGTCGATTTGTGCACAAAGAAGGAAAGAAGGGAACATTCTAAAAATCATCATAAGTGGGTGGTAGCCCAATTACATGCTCTGTCAAATATATTAAATTATGCCTATTAAGATCATCAAGTCTTTTGACCATTATTGCCATTGGAAATTATATCGTTCCCTTATCTGCCATCGAAACTTTACAATTCCCTTATTTGTCATTGAATAAATTTTGTATCCCTTATCTGTCACTTTACTGACTATGACTAACAGTAAAATTTGTTCTCACCAGTACACCGTTCATGCTACAATAGCAAAATAGATATGTCTTAATATTTACTTCATGTCAATAAAATTTTCAACTTTTTGATGAAAAATAGAGATAAAATCGATTTATCTTCAAAATTACCTTTAATTTTCACCAAAAAAGTTTGAAATGTTTTTTTACATAAATTACATGCTATGATTACCTATTTTGCTGCTGTAACATGATGAGTATTGTAATTACAAAAATCGAACTTTCACTAGCCAAAGGCATTGAAAGTGGCATATAAGGGAGACACTTGATCCGATGGTAGATAGGGGAATTGGAAAATCTCGATGCCAGATAAGGGAATGGTATAATTTCTGATTTCCCTATTTTATCAGTGGTACGACATCATACACCCCTTAAGGGAATACTGTAGGTCTAACCGGTGTTCAACCAAGACACAAGTAATGTTTTTGCGTCCTTAAACTACCATATTGTTCGTATTGGTTAGATGTTGGTTGGACAAACTGAGTTAATACTATAGCAGTACTCTATCTAATACTACTTCTGAGTTTTTTATTGATGAGGCTTTTAATTACTTTAAAACTCAAAGTATTATTCTAACAATACAAATAATTAAATATTGGAGGGAGTAATCATTAATAAAATCACCATGCAATCATCACTATTCCACCTATTGTATTACCCAATTTTGTACTCTTATAATCTAGCATGTTTCAGTTTCACCCCTTCACTTGATATAAGGCCCCTTTTTCTAGAACAAAGGATGTTTGCACAAATACAAAAATGATGAATTGCTGAGATCATACAGATTTGCCATCCATATGAGTATATGACCATGGAGCACGAAGTATTATCTAGGAATTTCTCATTTGGCAACTTAACAATACTAAATACATATATACCCGGTAAAAAGTATTCAAAATGTAATGGACCATGGCGGGGAAAAGTATGAGGATGATTTCTCCTGGCTGGGAGAGGAACTATGAGGATGATTTCTTTGAAGGTGAGGAGGCATGGGCCGGAGGAATCAACTATGGCTTCTTGTCGGGCTATGGAGGTGATGGAGGTCATGGCGGCCGTCGTACCCGGCCACGCCATAGCTACCGCCCTCGTGGTGCACGCGGCGTCGGAGCCGGGAGAGGTGGACTGTCGGGGCGTTCGAGTCGCGGTTTCCATGGTGGGATTGCTATGCATCCCAACTCGGGCAGGCAGCCTGGTGATGTGCTTGTACTGCCGCAGGTGGGTGCTGTGTCTGCTAATCTTCCGATCATCCATGCGCAGGCAGATATCGAAGCCTGATGACAATGCTGTCTTTGGGGTCGTGAACCAGGAAGTACATGGCCAAGCCCTCGTAGAGTTTGAGGAAGGTGAGATTGTCACTTCACATGCAGGGGTAAACAAACAATGCAATCGGTGTGCTCTTAAAGGGCATCAAGCATCGGAGTGCAAAACTGTCATGTACTTGTGACATTTGTGATAAGCACAATGTACACCTAAATCATAGGTGTCCGATCCTCAAATTGCCCAAGCCGGTAGCAGTTGCGGTTGGCTATTCCGTGGCCGGTCTTGGTTTTTACCATATACCACACCCACCCCTCTCTAAGAAGAAGGATACTAAAATGGCTTTGGTCAAAGTTGTTGGAGCTAAGCTCTCCAAGGAACAACTTGTTGAGCACCTACAAGAGATAGGTACCGGGAAATGCAAGTGGGACCCGGAAGAACAAGAAGATGGTAACTTTGTGGTGACCTTCCCGTCTAAGGCAGACTTGAAAAGGTCACTCAAATATGGTGGCATGAATATCCGGGAGAATGGTGTTCCTACCGGGGCAAGACTAGAGTTTGCCGAATGGCATGAGAAGGATGCCGGGTTTCTCCTACCCAAGGTTTGGGTGCGAATAACCGGGATCCGTAAAAATTGAGGGAGTATCTAAACCTTTGGGCGATCGGATCAACTCTTGGATCAACTCAAATGGTACATATGAAAATAACTCGCAAGAGCGATTTTGGGAGAGTGTTGGTGGCGGTCCTAGACCCTAAGTTGCTACCACCCACGCTAGACGTGGTGATTGGATATCACTATTTTGAATTAAAATTTGAATTGGAAAAGTTTGGTTTTGATGAGAATGGTGATGAAGTTGAATGGAAGCATTTGGACAAGGAGGACGAAGGAAGCAAAGATATGGAAGAAGATGCTACCAAATGAGATAATCCGGATCCTAAGAAGTCCACCAATGAGGATACTCCTATGGAAGGAGTTGAAGAGGAAAATGTGGATAGGAACAACGTGTCCAACAGTGGTTCTCAAGCTCCTCCTAATGCTGAATTAGAAGCTAAGCTTCAGTCATTAGTATTGGAGATTCTTGATGAAACTTGTGAAAAGCTCTTTCAGGAATGTTGCGATAGAGTGTTAGCAGAGAATGATGATTTTTTCCAAGATAGGGTGGAAGGAGATTATGAAATTATGGACAAGGTTTTTTTCGATGCACAGGTACATGTTAACAATGGCAAACTGGAAGGCCCTCAGCTAGCCGGGCAGGTAGCTCAGTGCACGTCCTATGATGCGAGCATCCTATCGGAGGACCAAAGTCTTGCAGCATCCGAAGTGGTCCAGCAAAAGCAGTCGGGGAACCTGGTTGCGCAGTCAGCTGGGCTTGGAGATGCGCCGATTACTGTAGCGCCGACTACTGTAGCTGCAGCAGCTCCGGATAATGCAGTATCGGCTGTGTCCGGTGTGGATCCAGGGGCGGTGGCGTTAGCCAACTCTCTGGCAGCAGTGTTGCAGCAGCAGGGAACAGAAGTCACGGACCTGAAGGGCGGCCTTGACAACGACAAATGGGCCACCATCTTGGAGGCAGCAAAGATCAAGGAGGTGATGCTGTCACCAACTCGGACTAGTCCGAGACTTGCCGCAGCGACGGGAGAACATGTCCTGGCCAAGGCAGAGAAGAGAGTGACTTGGAAGAATTTGGAGATCCCGGAAGGTACACTCTCGGCCTCCTTTCTTTCTTTCACTGATCTGCATATTTTATCAAATCTTAGTGATATAGGCATTGCTTTGGGTAATTCTAGTCAATTAGTTTCAGATTCTTGTAAGTCTCTTAAGCTAATAGAAATGAGTAGACTAGCCGCTTTAGATCGGGTTGAGGCCGAACCTAAGGAGGGTGAGGGGGATGATTATGTCACGAGATGAGGAAAGAGATGTAGACAACGTTGCTCTAAGTTACTTATGTGGTGACTTAACGAGAGGAAGTTATGGACGACGATAGTGATCACCTAAGTTGTGATTTCGAAACTATATTCGTCAAAAACAAATCTACATCAAATTTTAATCCTAAAAAACATAAAAGGATTAAGGTAGTTAAGAAGAGCGAGAAAAACAAATAAGTCGAAATGAAAGGAATCTTTTGGAACAGCGAGAGGTCTAAGCGACTTGGCTAAATTTAAGTTCCTTTCCGACACCTCTAGAGAACAAAAGCTAGACTTTATAGCTCTCTTGGAGACCGGCAAAAAGATTTCTCTTGTACTACTTTAAATGAGATATGCGGGGGTCAAGATTTCTTTTGGCATTGGTCCCAACCTCATGGTAGATCGGGAGGTATAATCCTTGGGATCAATCTGGAAACCTTTGACATAGGTAGCATTGACGAGGGGGACTATTATGTGAAATTTATAATCCGAAATATCAAGGATGGCTTAAAATGGGTGCTAGTCGCCGTATATGGAGCCGCACAACCCGAGTATAAAGAAGAATTCCTCGCTGAGCTTGTTCATGCATGCTCCAAAGATACGTTGTCGATACTCGGTGGGAGGTGATTTTAATATCATCGGATCCCCACAAGAAAAGAACAACGACGGATATGATAATAGATGGCCTTTCCTTTTTAACGCCGTCATTGACGAGTGTTGATTTGAGAGAACTTGAACTTTCAAATAGGCAGTATACCTGGGCTAACTCAAGGGAGATACCAACCTATGAGAAGCTAGACAGAATTTTAATGAGCACATATTGGGAATCCAAATACCCTCTTTCAACGGTTCAAGCCTTGAATAGGGAAATATCGGATCACACCCCTCTATTGCTCAATACGAGGCACGAGCACTCACAATGTCAAACAATCCCGGTTCAGATTCGAACTTGGGTGGTTCCTAAGAGAAGGCTTCGCAGAAAAGGTCGATGAAGTATGGAATAAGGAATGTAGGGGAAGTCACCGCTACAGATTTGGCAATCTAAAATTAGACGCCTTAGACAATTCCTACGGGGTTGGGCTAAGAATGTTAGTGGTTCATACAAAAAGGAGAAAGAAGCTATCATTAAGAAAGCGGATGAATTAGATAAAAAAGCCGAGTCTCAACTTTTATCCAATGCCGAGCTAGACTTGAAGCATTGCTTAAAAGAAAGACTCGCCCAATTGTTGAGGGAAGAGGAAATAAAATGGTATCAAAGATCCAAGACAACTAAGTTGTTATTGGGTGATAGTAACACCAAGTTTTTCCATCTTCCGGCAAATGGGAGGCACAGGAAAACCCGTATTTTCAAATTAGATCGGGATGAGGGCATTATTGAAGGAGATGAAAACCTTAGGAAATACATCACCAATTACTACAAAGGTCTTTTTGGTTCCCCGAGCCCAATAACTTCTCTATGATGGAGACAGTTAGGGATGATATTCCACAAGTGTCGGAGGATGAGAATTCAATTCTCACCTCTAGTTTCACCGAGGAGGAGATTAAAAAGGCCATTTTTGAGATGAAACACAACAAAGCACCGGGTCCGGATGGATTCCCAGCAGAGTTCTATCAAGCCTTTTGGGAGTTAATTAAAAAGGACCTAATGGCCCTCTTCAATGATTTCCATAAAGGTGAGTTGAATTTATTCAGCCTGAATTTTGGTGTCATCACCCTGCTACCGAAACAAGCCGAGGCAACTCGTATCCAACAATTTCGTCCAATTTGTCTTTTGAATGTAAGCTTCAAAATATTCTCAAAGGTCATGACTAATAGAGTGGCAATAGTGGCCCAAAAAGTCATAAGACCTACACAAACCGCGTTTATGAAAGGGAGGAATATCATGGAAGGTGTAGTTATCCTACATGAAACCATCCATGAAATGCATAGAAAAAAACTTGACGGGGTCATTTTGAAACTAGATTTCGAAAAAGCCTATGACAAGGTCAATTGGTCCTTTCTACAACAAACACTAAGAATGAAAGGATTCGCTCCTTTATGGTGTAATTGGATTGACCAAATTGTACGAGGGGGAAGTGTGGCGGTTAAAGTAAATGACGGGATTGGACATTATTTTCAAACTAGACAAGGCCTCCGTCAAGGGGATCCATTGTCTCCTATTCTTTTTAACCTCATAGCAGATATGCTTGCCGTCTTAATAGACCGAGCTAAGGTTAATGACAAATTTGATGGAGTAATACCACACCTAGTAGAGGATGGGTTGTCAATTCTTCAATATGCAGATGACACTATCCTCTTTATGGATCATGATCTTATCAAGGCAAAAGAGCTTAAGCTAGTATTAAGCGCCTTTGAACAATTATCGGGTCTAAAAATTAACTTCTACAAGAGCGAACTATTTTGCTATGGCAAGGCTAAGGATGTGGAGCTTGAATATGCCCAACTCTTCGGTTGTAAGAGCGGGAGATTACCTTTCAAGTACCTTGGCATTCCAATGCACCATAGGAAACTATCTAATAAGGATTGAATAATTATTGAGGAGAAATTCCAAAAAAAAACTTAGTAGCTGGAAAGGAAAGATGCTTTCGGTCGGGGGAGGTTAACCTTGATCAACTCCGTTCCGACAAGCTTAGCAATGTTCATGCTCTCCTTTTTTGAGGTACCTAAAGGTGTTCTTGAAAAATTGGATTACTATAGGTCTAGGTTTTTTTGGCAATGTGATGACCAACAAAAGAAATATAGGCTCACTAGATGGAGCATAGTTTGTAGACCTAAAGATTATGGAGGCTTGGGAATTAAAAATCTTGAGTTACAAAACAAATGCCTTTTAAGCAAATGGCTCTATAAACTCTTGAATGAGGAGGGATTGTGGCAAAATCTTCTAAGAAAGAAATACTTGTCTAACAAAACCCTCTCCCAGGTCGAAAGGAAACCCGGTGATTCTCACTTTTGGTCGGGTCTTATGAAGGTCAAAGATAGGTTCTTGGCCGAAGGCTCTTTCACGGTCAAAAGTGGAAATCAAGTTAGGTTTTGGGAAGATGTTTGGGTTGGGAAAAAATCCCTCCAAGAAACATATCCCTCATTGTATAGAATAACAAGGAAGAAGAATGTAACAATAGCTCAAGTACTAAGTACAAGACCTCTAAATGTTTCTTTTAGAAGAGCTTTGTTAGGAGATAATTTGAAGAATTGGTTTAAAATAGTGTCAACCGTAGCTTTTTTACACCTAAATGAAGAAAATGATGTGTTTAAATGGAACCTATCCAAGGATGGCTTGTTCTCGGTTAAGTCTATGTACCTAGCCATGATACAAGAGGGTGTAGTACCCGATAAGAGCCCTCTTTGGAAACTGAAAGTACCATTGAAAATTAAGATCTTCTTATGGTACTTAAAAAAGGGTGTGACACTCACAAAAGATAATCTTGCAAAGAGGCATTGGAAAGGAAACACTAGTTGTTGTTTTTGTAGTTCATTAGAGACTATACAACACTTGTTTTTTGATTGCCACTTTGCTAGATTCATTTGGAACACCTTACATGTCACATTTGGAATTCAACCTCCCATTAGTATCACTCATATGTTAGGGTCTTGGTTAAACGGCCTACCACGTAAAACTAAGAACCAAATTTTATTAGGGGCCACATCTATTTGTTGGGCTATTTGGTTGAATAGAAATGACATGGTGTTCAATAACTCCAAACCTTTCTCCATCTTACAGGTGATCTTTAAGGCCACATATTGGATTCGTTGGTGGTCACTGCTGCATAAGGAGGAAGAAAGAGACAATCTCAAACTTGGATGTCGTCTTTTGGAGTCGGTCATGATGGAAATTTTCACTAGATTTGGTTGGAAGTTTAGGAATAGACTTGAGTACTAAATCTTTTGAGTGGTTGAGCCTAGAGCTTTGTTAGCGTCTTTCAGTCTTGTTGGGCGTTTTAAACTTGTTGCTGCTTGGTGTTGCGTTGTGTTAGACTGTTGAGCTTAAGAGCTCTTTGTACTGTTGGGCCGTGTACATCCATTCTGGATGTAGAGGCTGGATCATTTCCATTATCTAAAAAAAGGGAAACGTATGTGTGCATCTGGACTAGCAAGCGAGATAGATTGATATATCGTGGGTTTTGGTTGATATGCACGTACACATCCCTCAAATCTTCGATATCCATCATCGATACCGTGGGTTTCTCTTTCACCTCATCATATCATATCTTTGTCCACCACCACTAATGGGCTAATGGCAGACAATCGATTGAAGAAAAAAAACTAATGGCAGACAAGCAAAAATATTTCAGACCATCAAACGAAAAGGCAGCAAGCACATATATAAGCGGAAGCCCATAAAGTGAAATGCAGACATGAATAGACCCCAAAAGGGTCCATTCAGCCCATGACGAATGAGCCCAACAACTATTTATTTCAGTCCACAGGCGCAGGCAGGCGCAGGGAGAGAGGTTCATCGTCAGATCAGCAGATTCAATCAAGTCAATCAAAGCAAAGAGAAGCGAAGCGTCGTCGTGTCGTGCTCCCCACCCCATCCACCAACGTCTTCTCCTCTCTCCGGCGCGGCGAGATCCCCTCTTCGCAGCACACAACCATGGCCTCCACCTTCAGCGGCGATGAGACCGCCCCCTTCTTCGGCTTCCTCGGCGCCGCCGCCGCCCTCGTCTTCTCATGTAAGCACCTCCCTTTCCCCCTCTCCTCCTCGCCCAGATCAGATCAGATCAGATCGGGATCAGATCCCTCACCCCCGCCGCTTTTCTTCCACGCAGGCATGGGCGCCGCCTACGGGACCGCCAAGAGCGGCGTCGGCGTCGCATCCATGGGAGTCATGCGCCCCGAGCTCGTCATGAAGTCCATCGTCCCCGTCGTCATGGCTGGAGTCCTCGGTATCTACGGCCTCATCATCGCCGTCATCATCTCCACCGGGATCAACCCCAAGGCCAAGCCCTACTTCCTCTTCGACGGATACGCGCACCTCTCCTCCGGACTCGCCTGTGGACTCGCCGGGCTCGCCGCGGGCATGGCCATCGGCATCGTCGGAGACGCGGGAGTCAGGTGCTTCCGTATTTCTTACACTGTGCATTCACATTGTTCTTGTGCTGATTCGTTGGTAGAAATCTCCTTGTGGGTGAATGTGAATGGATTGCAGTGCTATGAAAAATTTTAGTTGTCTGATCTGATTGCTGCTGGATCATACTGATTAGTTACGCATGTCAATTGCGGTTATATGTCTGTTGGTGTATGACATGGTTCGCTAATTTGACATTACGCTGGTGCTGTTTTGGCGATGTCGGGACTTTGCAAATCACTTGCCACTTTTGCAGCTTTAATCTGAGTTCTGAACTGCATATAACTCGTTGCTGTAAATGCCTGTAATAAGTGTCTATCAGCTTCCCTAATCCCTAGTAAATCGTGTGCATTCCCATTGTTCTGACAGTGGTTTTGTGCTGATTAGTAGAGATTTGATCTCCTTGTGGTGAGTGGATTGTAGTGCTAGGAACCATTTTAGGTTATTGGATCTAGTTATTGCTATATCATAACGAATCCTGATCGGCACCCACCTTGGCTACTGATGAAATAAGGTTCTGGTTTCTCTGTCCTCCCATAGATATGGATAAATTTACAAATTACTTGTCTAGTATGTTTTGTGTTTGGTGATTTATGATGTGGTTGACTGACCTGTTATTTTGATGCTGCGTCTTTGACAACCTCTGGACTCGTAATTGAACATAACAAATTAGTTTGCTTGTCTAGTAAAGCTATCTGAATTCGTAACTGAACATAACTTTTGTAGCTTCTTATAGCAAAGGATCTATCACAGTATCACCTTCCATACTAATAGAGCTCTTCCTTAATATTTCTCTCAAATATGTACTAACCATGGTAGTCTTATGTCTTTTATCAATGGCTTGAGATCTATCATTGTAATTTAACCACCGTCTAGGTCAGTTTTTTTTAAATAAAATATTATGAGAAATATAGCTTTTAATATACTTATCTGTAGCATCTTTACACATGCTGTAGTCATGTGCACTGGGTGAGGTGTAAGGAAATTGGTAAATGGGTTTGTGGTGTTTGGAGTTCTAAATCTTGACAATCCCTAGAATACTTTTTTCACTCGTTATAGCTGGTTGTCCCTGTTGTTCCTTCCCTCTTGCTGTACCTGACTCGTAGTTACTGCATATGAATCCTACATTCAGACTGCTTTTTGCTTTCATGTCCACATACTAATTACTGTTTAGCTGCTAGCTGTTGTAATATCATGCCTCAGTTCTTTTGGAGCTTTGTTCTTTCTTTTGTAATGGCATGCCACTGCCAGAGTTCAATTGGTTTTCTGCGGTCAGAGACTTGTTAACATTAATTTGGCATTTACTAATTGATTCTGATTTGTCTTTTCAGGGCAAACGCTCAACAACCCAAGCTGTTCGTAGGAATGATTTTGATTCTCATCTTTGCTGAAGCTCTTGCTCTGTATGGCCTCATCGTTGGAATCATCCTGTCGTCCCGTGCTGGCCAGTCTCGTGCTGATTAGAGTGCCAACCATCAGAAACTGCACACGACGCGCCTGTCATTGTATTCATTGCCACTTTCCCCATGATGAACATTGCTTAGGTTCATGTTGAGCCTGTGCAACTCTTTGTAATATTATTTCTGTCGACACAGACTGCTAGCGCTTGTAGTCGTGCTGTTGTATTTATTTGTAATAATAGGCAGCAAAGCCCTGGATGTCATGAATAAATAAGCAAAGCTGGACCGGTTCATGTGTAATTCATTCATTGCGGATTGATTTTACCAAGCCTGTAATTTTCCAGTCATGTGTTTGGTTTGTGTTGCTTAATTTGGTTTAGGTGGTATATTGCGGCATATGGATTAATCTAACTGCTTTCTCTCCTCTCTAAAAGAATTATTGCAATACAAAATTAGTTGACTGCGCTTTTCTATTACATTGTACTGAAATTGTGTCACCTGCTGCCACATCCAGAACTTGATGGGGGAAGTAATCCAGCTTCAATGGCAAATGAATGAAGTTTTAACCGGAATCGCTTGGTATAAACCATATTGGGTACTGCATCGTGTCCAGCAATTGTTGTGTTCACAGGAAAAATCCTTTGTGCTCAATAAATAATGATCAAATTCATTCTGTATTGATCCTAAAAAAAAATTCTGTATCGATTCATGGCAGGTGCTAGGACGAAAACGAAGGACCTTATTGATTCATCGTTGGATCCTGCTTTGAGATTCGCGACTCTCCATTGTGATGAAGCAGAGAAAAGCGTTCTCCTCCGGCGCGCCGCCGTTAAACCCGCCGACGGACCGACCGACCACAAACCGACCGAGACCTTTCTAGCGACAGAGGAGGACGCGGAAACCCTAGCCGCCCTTGTGCTCGACGGCGGCGAAGGGAGCCAGCGGGATGGAGTACCTGCCGGCGGTCGCCGGATCGGGGGCTACAAGCACCACTACCCACCGCAGCCGTACTCCCTTTCCCAGCCGCATCGCCGCCCGCCGCGCCCCGCCGCCCGTTGGGTCAAGCAATGGTGCCTTCTTGTTCCTCGCCCTCTTATTCTCTCTCCCTGTCTCTCACTTCTTGAGAAAGTTCGTTTCTTTTGCCATCAATTCCACTGATTACCTATCGAATCCGCTGATGCGCCGTGCTCGATTTTACAGGATCCCGCAGGATCTCGCGTCCTCCGGTGGCAAATGCTCGCTCTTCAAGTGGGTCAGAGGTAACAACTCCTGCCAAAACCTCCCCCATTTCCTTGGATAGTTCTTCAGTCTTTAGAGTAGGGAGGTAAATTCGTTAGTGGTGATGAAGTGATGATCGTTCTGGAGTTTATGTGCACAATCTGGTGGCCGGAGTCTCGAGCACTGATTTTCACAGAACGTTTGTGATAGCCTATAACTGTTAATTGATTACCTCAATTTGATGTGTTTGCAGCTGATGGGCACAAAAGTTCCAAGGAGAGCCATAAAATCCTGGACGCCGAGGCACCCAAGCCTGAACCCACCTCGGAGATCCTTTTCCTCTGTAGCTACGAGAACTGCGGCAAGACCTTTGTTGATGTCAGTGCGCTCAGGAAGCACGCCCATGTGCATGGGGAGAGGCAGTATATCTGCCAGGAGCCTAACTGTGGGAAGGTATATCTTGGACCTTTGATTATTCAGTTATTCACACCTGAGATTTGCTATCTACAACTTGGCACTCATAGTCATAGATGAATGAAACAACCTAAGATTCATTTCTTGTGTGCTGCATCAAATTCAAGTAAAGATGTCTTGCATCCAGTGCTTATTTTGTTAACCAAGTTGTACTCATTTTACCTTTTCTCTAGACTTCTACTTACATTGCAGAAAATTCTGAAGTGGATTATGATTCAGTTTTCAGAATACCCTGAACTTGAACCGAAATTGAATGGACATTGTACGTGCATAAAAATCTTATTAGATCAACTCTATATTTAAACCCTTGCACTCGGTATTGCATGAATTACTTTTGCACCATGTGGCTGTTATATGTATGCTGAGCTCTGTTAATGTCACAAATAACAGCACACACCATATTTACTTGGTTTGTTTCTTGTAGAAATTTGCTGATAGCTCCAAGTTGAAGAGACACCATCTTACTCACACAGGACAAAAGGATTTTGTTTGTCCCCATCCGGGCTGTGGTAAGGTGATACCCTCATCCCTTTCTGCTCTCAAGTGATGTACTCAGTCATTTCCATAGATATTGCTTTTGTTGCACTGCAGCACTTTCTAGTTTCAAAACCTGCTCCTTATTTTCGCAGCTATCTTCTCCATACTACTCCTAGCAGATTGGCATATGCCACATTAATAATGCAAACTGTTGTCCTGCTCTGCCTATTCTATCTAATTCAAAATACTTATTTGATTTTTACTAGCTCAATCTAATGAGACTTCATGAGATCCATCTGGACCATTATATTTTGCATGCTTGTTTGTTATGTTCTCAAATTTGATACTTATTTTCGAGGTTTATTCAATGGAAAACTTCCAGTGTGCACATCAGTGAGTAACTAGATTGTAATTGATGCAGTTTAATATAACATATGTGATTTTTGTAGTGATGTATGTGCCCTTTCCCTATTCTGCATTTTGCGTCGTCTTACAAACATGTGCTCTTAATTTCAGGCCTTCTCATTGGATTTTAATTTGCGGTCACACTTGAAGACTCACGCGATGGAGAATTACCATATATGCCCATTTCCGGGGTGTGGTAAAAGATTTACAAGCGACTTCAAACTCAAAGCCCATGTCAAGGCACATGACAAGGTATGTTGTTGCTTTTTGGATGTAGATATACCAGTTGGATTTCTCTTAACCAACTATTTTGTGTGCCGTGGTACTAAAATGTGAGACTGCACTGCAATATTATGCAGTGGCTTGTTTTCGTGTTATATGCTGTGCTTCTGCTGTTTAGTGAACTTCTTACGAGATTCCTTGTTATATTACTAACTTATTAGCTAATTAGAGCAGTGCGCCCGTGTGTGTCCAGGCGTTTTGTTGGTTCCTGTGTATATGCTTGTGTTTGAGTTGTACATGAACTCTCTTTATTCTTCTTAATGAAATGATGAGCAGTTCTCCTGCTCATTCGAGAAAAAAAAGGTGCCTTATTTTATATTTTAATATTGTGATGACGAGGGTGACACTTAAAAACATTTTTAGTCCAATATTTTCTTTACTTGGCCATGTGAGGGATACGTTCCTTGGACATTGACTTGTTTTAGGTTTGGGAGGGTACGAACACTGACTGACCCAGATTACCTCCAACTAGACTTAAGAGGTGGTAACCACAGCAAGTGCCCAGGCTCTACCAACTGAAGCTTCTCAAATTTTTAATATATAAATTGAATATCATTTTGTTTGTGGGTTAAATAGGGCTATGGTAAGGTCCCTGTTTTTTTTTTTTTTTTTTTGGTCTCCCTATGATAAGGTCCCTGGTTGTATTACAGTTAAACTCATACAATCAAACATCTAACTTGGACAAGCTGCAATATAATAGAACAACTATATAAACAATTTTTTTTCTAAAGTTCCTCTGTGTTAGAGCATTAACTATAGAGTTTGTAATTAAAAGTTTGCATGCTCTTCTTGTATGCTATTGATTGTGTTGAATGGTCACGATGCAGACTGGGAGTCCTGTTGCAGTGCAGCATACACCACCACCGCCGCCGCCACCAGAAAAACCGCAGATGACCATGAAATCTTCCACGCCAGCAACCTCAAACTATGCTGAACGGCCATATATCTGCCCCTATGAGGGTTGTGATAAAGCATATATTCACGGTTACAAATTGAACCTCCATCTAAAAACCATGCATCCTGAACATGGTCAAGAGGAAAATGGCAAGCACACTGCTTCTGGTCAGCACGCTGTGAATGAGCCCAGCTATCAGTACAACTATGGTGAGATTGGTGACATTGCACCAAACCCCAAAAGAAGCAAGACGAGCTCAGGTCACAAGAGCTCCTCATCTAAAGTCTACAACGTCAAGGTTTCGAGTGCAACGCCTGCAGATGTGAGGAACCAGTGGTCAGGTAAGGCTACATACGACGATGACAGTGAAGAGACTGAGGAAGACCCGGGCAACAACCTTGAAGGTGGCTGGCGATATGGAAACAATGCTGACGATGAGGAGACACAAGATGAAGATTGACCCGAGAGGTTTCTGTTGTTCCATTTACTGACAAGTGACATCCTGCTCAGATGTGCATCCTAGCTTGTAGAAGTTTCCATGAATCCTTATGTTGTGATGATGGTGGGGTTTTGAAGGTTTAACTATAGACAGTAGTGGTTCTATGTTGCGTTGTTACCTTTTCAGTCGGCTATGAGTTAATTTGTTCCTGAATATGTATGTGCCAAGAAATATCTGTCCTCCTAGAAGTAACTAATTGTCACATGATAAATGAAGAGATCTTGTAGGAATTCATTTGTATCCTCTTTATCTTTGATGTATTTTTATGATGTCCTCATAGAAGTAATGAATATGATGTGTTGCTGTTGCGACATGTTACAGACGCCAACAGAAAAGAGGAAAACAGCAATGTTTTAAATAGCGGGCTATAGAATATAGCGGAGTGCTCCTAGAAAAGCTATAGGAGCTATAGCGGAAGCTATTGCCTATAGCGTTTTGCAAAAAAAGAGAATATTTTTACCAAAACATTAGTAATTCCATCAATTACGACCCTCATTTCATATCTGTGCATCCATCATTACAGCACGCCAACATCTAAGCATGTATTTATCATATTTTCTAGCGATTGGAAAGTTCACATAATGAAAAGACAACCATCATATAGACTATGAACAGCAAAACTAATCACCACGGTTTGACTTTTGAGTTATAGCGGAGTTAGCGGATGAAGTTAGTAGTAAAATTAACCATATACTCCCTCCGTCCTAGAATATTTGGCATTCTAGGCTCATCCATTTTTCCTGAATGTTTGGCATTGTCACTTCTCGAGACACCTTTCTCTCTTCCCAATACACATCTATCTCTATCTCTTTCCTCCTCGTTTCTCGCGCACCTACTTTATTCCTTCTCTTCTTAATCTCCGTGTCCGGAGCTATAATGCCAAACATATTGGGACGGAGGAGTAGCAGAGTTAGCGGCAATATTAGCAGCATCGTAGCGTCATCTCCCTTAAAAAGCTAAAGCGAGGCTATAGCTCCGCTATAGCGGGCTATTTAAAACAATGGAAAACAGACATAGCCCTTATGATTAGAGTGGATGGTGCGTGATGTGATTGCACAATGATGTATGCCCCCTGGTCCGGTGCTTATTAGCGGAAATGGTGGACATTTGGAGCAGCACTTGAGCTGCTCTTGTTCCATTCCATTAATTCCATTGGTTTGGTTTCGAATCACTTGTACATCAGGTTGGTAGGTACTTATGATTTTTTTTTCGGTATAGTAGCAGGAATAGATGGTGTTTGGCTGTTTGTTTATGCATCATCCCATCGTGTGACCCACTCTCTTCTCTTCCCTTCAAAGTTAGGGACCCCTCCGTCTGTCTTGCCAAACACCACCACTGTTCTTCTCATCATTAATAAAGCCAAAGGCACCATCGCCGTCTTCCTTCCTTCTTGCTCTCTGTCTCCAACACAAGAGGAGGGATCCCTCTCCTCCGGTTCAAAACATTATTCTCATGGAGTCGAGCGAGCACCACTCTACTCTAGGTTTAGCTAGCAATTAACACTCTCCTCTAGCTAGCTTAGCTGGCAGCAGCGTAGAGAGAGGGAGGGATCTAATCACGGAGAAGAGGAGCGAGTTGAATTCATCAATCAATCAATCATTCCTAGATCCACGGTGCGGCGATGCAGCATCGGCGCAAGGCGGCGTCCGCGCCCTCGCCGGCGGCGGCCAAGCAGGCGCCCCCGCGCAGGCCCAGCGCGCCGCTCTCGGTGGCGGGGCTCGTCGTCTGCATCTTCCTCGCCGCAACCTTCCTCTACAGCGAGCTCAAGCCCACCTCCACCTCTTCTTCCTCTTCTACAAGCAACAGCAGTAGCGGAAGCGACCTACCCCTTCTTCTCGAGTCCCAGTCAGAAGGATCCAACGGGCGGGACCTCCAGAACCACCCCGACTTCGATCAGCCGCCGCAGGAGGAGGAGAGCAGCAACCACCCCGACCTGCCTCTCCAGCCGCAGGAGGAGGAACATCGAGAAGAAGGGCGAAATGACGAGGCGGCGGTGGTGCGGTTGCCGCCGGGGTGCGAGCTGTACAAGGGTCACTGGACATTCGACGCCGCCGGGGAGCAGGTTCCGCTCTACAAGGAGTCCGAGTGCGAGTTCCTGACGGAGCAGGTCACCTGCATGCGCAACGGCCGCCGCGACGATTCCTACCAGCGGTGGCGGTGGCAGCCCGACGGATGCGACCTACCCAGGTACCCACCATGAATTCCCCCACCTTGGATTGCTGTCGAGAATTTTGAAATGCTTTATGGTGACATTTCCATTACAAACTAGAGGAATTTTAGTTCCACTTTGTTGCGGATTCAGATTTGAGCCTCCCATAGCTAGTCCTGGTGACATGAGGGCCGTCCCTTTGACCTCTCTCTCACCTGTCATTTTTCTCCCCCACCAAGGATAGGATGCGAATCCAAAGTATCTGCCTCAAATACCATACTGCCCCATTTTGTCAGTCAACTTGATTCCATTACCATACCCAAGCACTAGATATAACTTGCACATGCTGAAGGAATTGTTACTTTTTCTGGTAAAATATACTTATAGATATAGAAGAAACGAAAGTAGAATGTAATCCGTCTATGGTATCGGTATTTCAGGTTCGACGCTCGGTTGCTGCTGGAGCGGCTGCGGAACAAGCGGCTCATGTTCGTGGGGGACTCGCTCAACAGGAACCAATGGGAATCCATGGTCTGCCTCGTCCAGTCCGTGGTTCCTCAGGGAAAGAAGACGCTCCAGAAGTTTGTGAACAACGGATCCCTCAACGTCTTCACGGCGCACGTATGTTCCTTCTCTTTCTGTTCTGTTTTGTTCCTCAATGATGCATCTTGCAATGCTAAACAACTGAAATCCTCCACCCCAGGAGTACAACGCAACGGTGGAGTTCTACTGGGCGCCGTTCCTGGTGCAGTCCAACTCTGACAACCCGCAGGTGCACAGCATCACGGACCGGGTCATCGCCTGGCGCGCCATTGCCAAGCATGCCAAGAACTGGAAGGACGCCGACTACCTCATCTTCAACACATACATCTGGTGGCTCAACACATTTGAGATGAAAGTCGTGTGAGTATTCTAAATTCTAAGAATGATGATGATTAAAGGAGGCAAGAAAAATTCATGATTTGAAAATTGGAATCATCCATCAGGAAAGGTGGTGGCCGGCATCATCAGGATCCTGATGTGCAGCCGGGGGCTGGAGCAAGTACGCGCTGGTGGACCGTCCGATCGCGTACCGGGAGGTGCTCAAGACGTGGGCAAAGTGGGTGGACCGCCACATCGACCCCAACAAAACTACCGTCTTCTTCATGGGCATGTCACCCAACCACGTCGTGTAAGTCCTCTCTTTTCTCTTCTCCATTTCGGGTTCGGGATAACCCACCACATGAGAGAAAGGCATTGTCAATCTACTATCAGTCACTTCCCCTAGATAGTTAGTGTTAGCTCCTCCACAAAGAGAAGCGCAGCCCTTATTACACGTGCTCCTGGTTGGTTGGTAAAAGGACCCCAGGAAACTTCGCAAGAGCGAGAGAAATAAACAAACTACTCGAATTTTCTTCTCGTTTAATTATTCTAGTCCTAAGAAATGCTGGAGACGCTGCATGCAGCACATGGCCAGCACATCCCTTTATTGAATTGAAATGAGCTGCTCCTGCTTCAAGAAGAGCAGCATGGTGTGCTCTGAGCTACTAGTATGCTGGTTATGAGGAGAGATGGGTATCATCACAGAATAATAAAAGGTCAGAAACAGCCTGTGGTTCAAAACGTTAATCAGTACTCCACTCCACCTAATGCGGGTTCCATTTCGCAGTCACAACTAGTGTTTGTCGCTTTTCTGGTTGATGAATCGGCCAAGGCAGCCTCCCACGTTATCAACAGCTGTGTGCTTAGCCAGTGTAGTACTTGCTAAAATGAGAACTAAATTAAAGCTACTAGTTGTGATTACAACAACAACACCGTGGCTTTTTAGCCCGTTGCGCTAGTTGCATGTTTAGCCGCCACAAAGTGTGGTATATGGACTGTAGACCTTGTCTTTTCGTTTGTTCTATCCCACTCAAAAGTAATTGATTTTTTTAGCCTTCTTTTTTGGTTGGCAAGCATCTGTTGCTTTCAACTATTTTTTTCCCTTTTCAAGAGTCCGTCTTTCCGCAACGCACTAGTACTATATTCGCTCGAGATCATTCCACCGAAGAAAACAATCAGAATGACTCCATTTTCTTTGACATGTCACACGAACCCCGAGGACCTTGATAATAATTTGGGCGCATTTGTCATGCTCTGTTCCATGCAATGCCAGCGGACTCCGATTTGTTGTTTTGTTACTACTGGCTGCTAACTTTGGACAGCCGAGCACATGGGGCAGCTGAATTAGGTTGCTTGCCACGGGGCCAGTTGCTTATATATTTTTGTTCTAAAATACTATTATTTCTGTCTCAAATTACTTTGTCATTCTGATTTTGTTCTAACTGAGAGAAATGTTTGCATGCAGGCCTTGGGTTTGGGGCAACCCTACGGGGATCAAATGCGCGATGGAGACGCAGCCGATCCTGAACCGGACGACGCCGCTGAACATTGGCACGGACTGGCGTCTGCACGGCGCGGCGCGGGGCGTTCTGTCGCGCTACCTCTCCCGCGTGCCCGTCGAGTTCGTCGACATCACCGGCCTGTCCGAGTGGCGCAAGGACGCTCACACGTCGGTGCACACGCTCCGCCAGGGAAGCTGCTCACGCCGGAGCAGCAGGCCGACCCCAAGACCTACGCCGATTGCATCCACTGGTGTCTGCCGGGTCTCCCGGACACATGGAACCATTTCATCTATGCCCACATCGTCTCCCGTCGGCCATTGCATCAACTAGCTAGCTAGCCAGCAGTGATTGTAATTCCTTCTCATGATCTTCTCATTTCTTTGCTTTGATCGATCAATGATGATGTGTAACAACCGAATCTGTGAGTAATCATTTTTGGAGGGGTTATATTAGATTAGAGGGGGGAAAGGGCAAGTAGAATCAACCAAACCATAATAAGAAAAGCAATTGTTCAGGTCCGGCTTTCCATGTGGTCCTCCATCCCTCCCAAGTGCTAACCTACCTAGTACAACGAGACGAGTTACAAAACTCACTCCACTTGATTGCAGATCCAAGGTTCCCCCACTTGATGGAGGACCATTCCATTCAAGGCAACAGATATGGTCTAGATGGGCCCAAAGTATTGTACTTTTTCCAGCATGATAATGATCTTCTACGAGGTTGAAAATCTAACAAATACCAGCTGCCAGCAATTCCTCATTACATATATACAACTATAAGAAAATATAATTAGGTCCATATGTTCAGGTTAAAATTATGCTGACATGCTAATCATATACCTCCCCACGGTGCCCCTTTTTCAGTATTTTGAATAAGCTGAATGGTTAAAAGTAACAAAAAGGTCCAGAGCATCAAAAATTTAAGAACAGATGGAGCAGTTGTCACCCCATTTGATTCTCGGAGCTGCACTGACAAAACATTCTAATTGACAAACCTAATGAATATGCAAAGAGGAGCTAACATAAAGTTGTTTATGAGGAAGATGTTTTTACTTTGAAACCATATTTTTTGTTACTTATCATTAATCAAACACATAATTTGCATAGGCTTGATTGAAAACATTAGTTCATTGCTCAGTTTTTGTTGGACATCTTTCTGGTTTGCTTTAATCATCCACCAAAATCCAATCCGAAAACCTGAAAGAAAAATATATCTCAGCTCTGTAAAATAAAGATAAGGATGGGAGTAGTAAATGATTAGTAAGCAAGTATATAACAATCTGAAATGATACAAAGGGAAAATATTAGAAACAATGGATGCTAAAAAAGTGATGGCCGAGTGCCTATTTTCATGAAATCATTCTTCTAACCATAGTGTTCTGTTCACAGCTGTAGCATTTTATCAACATTATATTGGCTCAAAAGCATACAAAATAAGAAACTGACAGAAGAAACAAGAACAAACAAGTTGAGGATGTGAATGGGGATCAATAGTTTTACTTCATAAAGGGAGAAAACTATTGTCCAGGAGATTTTGGAATGAGTTGATTTTGCCCATCTCCCCATACACATTGTATATCCAAGGAATCTGTAGAACAAACAAAATGATAGTAAGTAAAGCTTTTCTACTAAAGGAAAAATGCTTAAACTATGTTCATGTCAAGTTTAATGTAAGCATAGTTTAAAAATTGGTTAGCAAAAATGCTTGCATAAAAAGAGGTTAAGGAAAGATGATTCCATAAGGTCAGAAAAAAAAAGAGAGCGAATTGCACCGTAGGTCCTTAAACTTTTCTAGAGTTCTCATCTAGGTCCATGAACTATTAAAATGGCCATATAAGTCCTCAAACTATTTAAGACGCTAACTTTAGGTCCAAAGCTATTCAACAAAAACAAATACGTATAATGTGGCAATGTTTGCGTAGAAAAAAAAGACATCTCTCTCTTTCTCTCTCTCTCTCTCTCCATAGACAAGCTTGAGATAACCGTTCTGACTCATCATTACATTTCACGCGCAATCTGCTCCATGATTAATTGGACCCATGGTGCAATTCACTCAAAAAAGAATCACCTGAATTAACCAAACAAAGTTCTCACTGTACAATTCACTTTTCTTTCTTCCATAAAAAGATACACGATACTCAGCCATCAGATGAGGGTAGTAAGAGCCATTATCCAGGGCCATTTTAATATAAAGATAACTAGAATTAGTTCCCTTTCTTTAGAAAAATAAGTTACAAATTATAACACCAGTGAATAACAAGAACTAGTTAAATTCCCGCGCGTTGCCGCGGGATCTTTAGAAAAAAATCTCTATGCTCATGGCTCTTTGATATAAGGCTGTAACATAAAAATATATCGGAGTATAACTATATTATATCAGCTGGAAGACTTATTTTTTCTGATTGTGCCATGCTAAATCTCATGAGAGTCTTAGTGATAATGAAAATTGCAGGATAAATGGGCACACAAAAATCTCCGAAAAATTACATATTCAAAGGGACGACATATAATGGAAAGGGATAATAACTACTAATCATATGTAAAGGTTGATGAACTATGAACCTGTGAGGAAGATCTGCATGTGAAGAAAATCATTATCGATCGAGAAGGTTTGAAGGAGTTCTTCACGAGGAGGATATACAAACTAATCTGTAAATGAATGCGCTTGTTGTTGGCTAAAAATGGGGAAGGGAGAGAGAATAAGTACTCATGAAGGATTACTCATGAATCAAGGGCTGCATCCCAAGCTATACAGACTGGCAACATTTGGAACGAAGGAAAATGGAAGGGTCACGTGAGCATATGTGTTATGGAACATGGAATTTAGGAATAGAAATAGCAGTTATCACAACAATATGGATTCATGACGGGTTGTGGAAGACAGAGGGTGCCATTAATTTGTTTTGGTCTCTTGATTGCCCAATAGTGGAAGAAGAAACTACAGCGTGCAAGTAAATAGGTGATGTTGGCTCATGAGTACATGGATCTGATCGAATGGAATGTTAAATCTGATGGACATAATTTTGTTGATGATGTGGTGCAATGTAGTTGCAGAGAAATAAGAGTGAATGTCACTTAGTGGGCTGCGCTTATAAAAGATAAGTAGACTAGCTGCCTGATATTTACTTGCTTCAAGGTCTGAAAAATACTGTTTTTGTCAGTTTAGCCAGGAAACGACTTAAAATTTGCAGAACTACTTCCCTTTCGTTTGTTGTGTTATTATCTTTTGTCCAAAAGATGCCAATAATAATATCGTGTCTCATAAAACCTGAAGTGCTACACGGACAAGCTAATAATTAATAAAAGTTAATGGAGATGCGGGGGATCGAACCCCGTGCCTCTCGCATGCAAAGCGAGCGCTCTACCATTTGAGCTACATCCCCAAATTGACATATTTTATTCTTTCCCCTATATAATCATATTTGTCAGATATTCCATAATAATTTCATTATGCAAATATAGAAAATCCTGGACACAACACAATTATTAAATAAAAACACACACAATGGAGATGCGAGGAATCGAACCCGAGCCTGAGCTACATCCCCTTATACAAGTCTTTAAACTATTGACAATTTTGATTGTGTGTTTTCATCAATGTTCAATATAGATTGTGCGCACTTACCAACAAAACATGAAGGAAAATTATGGTTTAGTTCTGGTTTCTCGATAGGCTTTCAAGTTATGGCAGCAACTCGATAGAACATCGTGGACATTGATAGTTTGTAGACAATTTTGATTGTGTGGTTTCGAACATTATGGTTTAGTTCTGGTTTCTCCATAGGAAAAAACATATTTTGCCTCTTTAACTCTTGTCAAAGTCCGAAAACTAAGTATTCCATGTCCCTTAACTATTCAAACCGTTCACTTTTTCTGCCTTGACGGTTTTAGATAGTGGTTTTGACCTAGTCGACATGTGGGACCCATGAGTTAGTGACACCGACATGTGGGGTCTATGTGTTAGTAATAAAGATGTCACCAATGTACGGGCCCATGCTCACAAGTTGGTGTCATTGGCACGTGAGTCCCATATGTTAACTAGGTCAAAAACATCGGCTAAAATTAGTGAGGAAAAGTGAACGATTTAAATAGTTGAAGGAGGTTGGATACCTGGTTTTGTAGTTGGAGCGAATCGAACTTTGACAATGAGGGAGTGCTGCAAAATAGACTTGTTCCTTCTCTATAATCTTGTTCAATTGAGCCCTTCTTTTTTTGAGAATCTTGTTCAATTGGGCCCTTAACCCTTGGTTGGGCCTAAGCACACCCCTAAATAGTTGGGCTTGAGAGACCTTTTAGGCCTCGTATCAGACAAAATCAGTCCTCTTCTTCTCACCAAGGACCCAAAAAGAAAAAAAAAGACGATCTGATCGCATAAACTGCTGTGCTCCTCTTGTTGAGTACTGGGAACCATTAGTTAGCCATTTGCGATACACGAGCTGGGAATGTTGCTTTAGCATTTCACATGATGTAATCCGTAACCAAGTTTAGCTGGGAATCTTCGCTCTTGCACAAAAAAATAGCATTTGATGTTAGAAAGTATCTTGTTGCTTGACGCTCCACTGCAGCAATGATTAAAATGGTTCTTCTCGTATTTGAATGCTTAAGAAAGGTCATCGCAGTTACAATTTTGTTCTTGCAGGTTACGGGATTTGCTCTGGTTTACTGTCTTATTCAGTTCGTACAAGTTGGCATTATTTTCCTCACCTGCATCAACAATTCATCATATGTGAAGATTTCTCTGCGTCGAGTAACAATATATAGAGCAATTGATTTCAAAGTTGTTCGAGTCGTAGGATGTACCTGAAGTTTATATAAATGAGAACCGATTTTTTATCCACTTACACAACTGGGCAACAAGAACATCACGCCTAAGGTTTCGAAGTTTGATTTTGGAAGTGGAAACAACGACCCATTGACCTGAGTAAAGAATCGTGATTGCATTTTTTTGTTGCATACCAATTGGTGTAAGCTGCTGCCGCTTTACTTGTAGACAAATAATATTGTTTCAGTAAGAAATTCTAAATATTTTGTTAATGACAGATAGCTAAACTTGGTTAGTTTTGTCTGATGCACGTGTCTAACTCTTAATTAACCATTAGTCAAAACTAAGAGATGGCCTTTCCTCTCGATCGTGTCTGTTTCAGCCTTCAGGAGCTAGAAATAGCTGTAGCATATGAATAGGTTTAGCAGCAAAAAAGGCCACCCAAAAAAGCGTAATCTCTATACTTTAATATGTCACATGTCGAATAAATTATATTGTATGTAAGTGTTTGTACTTGTTTCTCAAAGAAAAAAAATACTGTATACTTGTTTATTAAGGAGGTGATGATGAGTCTTCGAGCCTTCTGCAGGAGGCGCACCTGCTGCTTTCACATGATCCAATTTTGAACTTGGTGATTTATATGATCAATCTGTAAAACCCATGAGCCTCTTCCCAAAAATTAACTTTGAAAAATGTGGATTAGGGATTGTTGGAGAAAGTAGTTAAGCAGTTAAAATTATACCCCACAGTCCATGGGAAGTTTTGGACAAAAGCTTGTAAAATACAAGAAGGCAGATTGTGCATCTTAGTGACTTTGGCATATCTATGTTTTGGTCATGTCATTGACCTCATATTTGTGGACTCGGCTTTGATCAGGTAAACTAGTCATACTTTTACGGGAAAAAAAGGGACTGTTGAACCAACAGATATATTTTTAAGCAACTGAACAATGTTTTCCCGCGAGAGAACATCGCAAATTCTGATTGAAATGCATGACTGCAAATTGATTAAACTGACGCAAAAAATTCCCACGAGAGAACATCGCAAATTCTGATTGAAATGCATGCAAATTGATTAAACTGACGCAAAAAATAATGGAGATGCGGGGGATCGAACCCCGTGCCTCTCGCATGCAAAGCGAGCGCTCTACCATTTGAGCTACATCCCCAAATTGAATTGTTTGTTCACTTTGTTTTATCAGAATTATATATTTCAATAAGCCGGTCCTAGCTAGGGAAGGAACAACTCTAGATATTGGTTAATTAATCAAGATTACCGCGTGATTGTTCCGCTTTCACTTTCCATCGCAGGAGGAGAAGATCAAATCCTCCTGGTGCAAAAATAAAATAAAACCCTTGGTTGGCGGCGCGCGGAGGCTGTGGCGATGGAACGCTTATCCTTGCTGTGGAGGAAGATTGAGGACCTCTGCAGCAGCAGAACAAGTGAGGCGCCGCCGACTTGGAAGGTGCAGGCGATGGAGGCTCGGGAAAGGAGAAGATCTTGTCCTCAATCCGGAAGAAGCTTGAGGACACGATCAAGGACCTGGGATCAAGACACCCGACTACTCCGGCGCCGACTTGGAAGGTGCAGGCGATGGAGGCGAGTGAAAAGGAGAAGATCTTGTCCCCAATCCGGAAGAAGCTTGAGGACACCATCAAGGACCTGGGATCAAGACACCCGACTCCTCCGGCGTGACCGACGCCGAGCGGGCGGAGGAGGCGGAGAGGCTCAGGGAGGAGGCCATGGCCGACGCACGGCGCCTCGAGGTGGAGGGCGACCACAGAGCGTCCATGGAGATGCGCTTGAAGGTTGCTTGGTCCGTAATGGACCCCTGACTGAGAATTCAGATAGGTTTATATTTGTTGTTATTATTATAAACGTCATTGGAGATGCGATGTAAATTCTTTGGAGTAAATGATCATATCCGATTTGGTTCGTACTATATGCATGCATCATGCCATCATTGGCAGATGTGCAACTAAAACCAACAGATTGAATGAGCTTCAATGATGAAACTCTATAAAAAGACTATCTTTTCTGCTCTTTTACTGTAACTAAACTGCATGTAGTCACTATGGGAAACTCAAAAGCTAAAATACACTCGACAAAGTGTTTGACGAGTGTAACATTCGGTAAAGAGCACATGGTCAACAATTTATCGGCAAAGAGCTCTTTACCGAGTGTTTTTCGTCGGACACTTGCCGAGTATCAAAACCAACACTCGGCAAACATTTTTCGAAAACATAAAAAGAATATCAGGTCAGCTTCACGAGCCTCCTCGTCGGCCAGAGGAGCCGGCCCCAGCTCGTCGTTGCGCACGAGACACGATGACCAGCTGGGACCTCCATGCCGCCTAGGGCCAGGGCCACCGCTTGCTGCCCAAAGCCGTGCCGCCGCCTGCTGCCCCGCCACGCCGCTGCATGCCTTGGGCCGCCGCTTGCTGCCCCGCGATGCCGAAGCCGCGCGCCTTGGGGCCATGCCCTATATGTCATGGCATATCCTAAGATTTCGGCAAACATCAAAATATATATATATATATATATATATATATATATATATATATATATATATATATATATATATATATATATATATATATATATATATATATATATATATATATAGGCTAATTTTAGGATGAAAACCATAATTTGCTTATCAAAATGGAGAAAGTCCAAATTACTCCCCTCAAATATAGCCTAAGTCTGGATAGCCCCCAAACTATTGTTTGATTTAGTTTACCCACCAAAATAGTTTATTTAGTTCAATTCACCCCTTAATTGAACTCATGTTTTTTTTTCTCCGTGCACATGTTGAATATTAAGTAAAAATTTCATGGATTGACAGTTGGTATCACAATACATGTCCAAAATTATATTTTCAATTTTTTTTCATTGTTTTTCATGCACTTTTGTATTACCATATCAATATACTATTAAATTTCATTATCTATCAAAATAATAATAAAAAATCATGATGTATTTTTCTAACATACGTTACATAGTGTTCTAGCGCCCTATAAAATTTTACCTTAAGACTCCACTTATGTGTGAGGAAATAAAAAAAAGATAATTATGTTAGAGGGTAAAATGAACCAATTTGCACTATTCTAGGGTTAAATTAAACTAAACAATAGTTTAGGGGTTTTCCAGACTTTGGTTATACTTGAGGGGAGTAATTTGGACTTTCTCTTATCAAAATTAAAGAAATAGGCATAGCTCAAGTGGTTTCTCTGTTAATGTGAGTTTATTAATGTGGAGGTTATGAGTTAAATTCCCATCTACAACACATTATTTTTTGATTTTTTTACGGCATACCCTTAGTTCAAATTCTAGGTCCGGCACCGGCTGCCGCTCGCGCCACCCTGCTGCCCCACCATCAGTCCGGCATACCCTTAGTTCAAATTCTAGGTCCGCCACTGGCTGCCGCTCGCGCCACCCTACTGCCCCACCACCAGTCAGCCGACGAGAGAGAGAGAGAGAGAGAGAGAGAGAGAGATGGGGAATAAGGGACGGCTGGGAGATAGAGATGAGAGAGAGAAGAGAAGGAGGAATCTGTGTGAGTTGTTTTGAACCAATGCGATGCGAGCATTCCGAGGGGCTGACCTCTGACGTGGTGGGTTTACCGAGTGTCCACTGATACTTAGAAAAACAAATCGTGTCTACTTAAAAACAATTAAAATTAGCAAACAAAATATAAAAATAACTAAATTTTGGCATCTGATATACTCCAAAGGGCAATGGTGGATGTCTCGTCCCACAGATCGCTCTAAGATACGCTTGAAGGTTGCTTCGTCCGTAATGGACCCCTGAGTGAGAATTCAGATCGCAAATGCTCTACGTCACCCGGATGTCCGACTACTTGTGAGCCGTTGGATGCTAATCGTGATTAGTAACCTGCCACTAATCCTTGCAAAGAGTTGTCAGATGGCCGGGTCGGACAACCCGGTCACATGTATAGCAGCGTTCAATTCAGATATAGGTTTATATATATTTGTTGTTATTATAAATGTCATTGGACTTCAGTCAAAAAAATATATATGTCATGGGAGATACGATGTAAATTCTTTGGAGTAATATGATCATACCTGATCTGGCTCGTTCAGTTGGTATAAGCATTATTGGCAGATGTAAATGGTTTGGTGTAACCATATCTCGTTTGTACTATAAGAATCATTGTCTGCAACCAACAGATTGAACTTCAGTGATGAAACTCTAAAAATACTATGTTCTCTGCTCTTTTAATATATAATAACTGAATTGTACCATCTCACGTGATGCAATTTTTTTTAAAAATCTAAATACAATTTGATATACATGCATGAGTGTTAGCTGTTTTTTTTTTTTTGCTGTTATCAGAATCCTAATAGTTGGCGCCAGGATCTCGTTCTGTATGTTATGCATGGAGCCGGAGCTGGTATGGATTAACGAACAACGTATGCGCAATGGCTACCCCGATAAGGCAGCAAATCACCGTATCGGCGTCAGAAACGTCGTTCGACACGGATGACATTTGATACAGAGGCCAGAGGGCAGATTAGCCTCCTACCACCCCATGTAACGAGGTCACACAGCCGGAGGAACTCGACGCCGCTGGCCAGAGGAAACCAAAGAAACTCTTCCGTTTTGCCGCCTCTAAACTCGCTCCGGCCCAAGCCTCCGGCGACGGGCCTCCGCTTCGCTATGTCAGAAGTCGGCCTTCTATTGTACATAATTTGGATCACAACTCAACAGAGGCAACTATTCTAGTCGAAGTTGTGCAGGGAGAATTTTTGGACGAATTACTGCATACATCACCAGCATCACCAACAAACTGGTGCTTTATGATAGCAAAGTGGCTGGTCCGACCAGTGGGGACGATCATGGAGCTATCCAACTCAAGCGACCTGTTGTATGCGTCCATGTCAAGGATAAGCTGGTAATTCATGTAAAGCCCGCTGGTGGTAATAAAACTGTACGCGTCTCATTTCCTCCAAGGGCTAGCATGTACAGTAAATCTGTCCTAATACCACTGATCAGTCATGGCGACACTAAGATGCGTTTGAAGGTTGCCTGGTCGATCATGGACCCTTGACTCAAATTTGAGATTGTTTTATTTCTCATTAGCCAGGCGTCATTGGCATATATATGTAAATAGTTGTGTGGCCTAATAAGTATATCTGATTTGCTTTGTTCGTTGGTAAACACCATTGGCTCATCACTCAATTTACAGTGTTTTCCAGTTTGTAATATATAGTTGAAAGGAATTAGCCATTGAGAAAAGGTTTCGCTAAAGGTATGTGCTGCAGTAATGTTGGTGAGATTTCTAGCACTTCACGAGATGCAATGATTCTTCTGATTGATGGGAAATGAAATTTGCTAGACATTAGTAAGCTGTTTTGTTCTCGGAAATTGGTGTAGCACAACAATCTGGCACCGGGTTTATGCACCAGCGATCGAGCAGCTTGTTTACTCTGGCAAATAAGCAAAGGTATCGTGCTTACGTGAGGATGGAACAAGCACTTTCCGCAGCAAAGTACCAAAGCAACGAAAATGAATTTCCGATGACGATTGACCTTGTCTTTCTACGAGCATTCTAGTTACATATATAACTCCTAACACAATCTTATCTAAACTAACTTAACACCAGAATCTAAATTAAACACGATTGTCCCTATCTTTATCTCCTCCTGACTCGCCTATCTGTTGCACCTCGTTCAGATCCAACGCCCCCTGAGTTCAACTCCAATTCTGCATGTAATTTGATACGTGTCTTTCTCAAATCGCCGGCCACCAGCTTCTAATGCAAGTCGTAACTTCCAGCCATTTTCCGTGCTCAACAATTGGTAGTGTCATTTAGCGCTTATGAAGGTTACGGTGTTTGATCGGTCGTTGACTAGATCGAGATTTGGATTGGTGCTTGATCGGTCGTCGACTATATATATAGACCACGTCATGTTGTTCACATGGTGTAAGAGGAGTTTTTCGGTCCAAAATACTGGCTAATACTAGCCTAGTTGTTTTTGATCTAACAGTATAGATTTGATATTGGGAATTCATAACTACTCACCAATATTTTACCATATTGAGTCACGTGACGTACTATTCATAATGATTAACATTTAGTTTTATCATAATATAACTTAAAACTAGTAATCCGATTTAATTTTTAATATTAATTCATGTATTCATCATTATTCTTACAACAAGGTTATGGCTCATCTCCCAAAATAGTATTTCTTAATTAATAATGCAATTACAAAAATACCCTTAAACAAGGGGTAAGCAGTGTCGCGGCAGATTGGCCTTGGGTGCACCTGCGATGGCCGGAGATGGTGACTGTGGATTGTGGTGGACGGTTGCTCTCTGGCATCTGTCTGGCGAAAATTGGTTCGATCATCAAACGCGAGGAATTCCACGTCAACTGATGAAAGGAATTATGGAAAAAAAGAAGTCGGAAAAGAAACTGACAGGCGGTGGCAGCGGCGGCCGAGAGTCGGACGATGGAAACCGACGCAGAAAGGGATTGATGACACTCTGAGTCCTTTTCCTATTCAATATAGTGTAGTACTCATATCACGCAATAATCTATATATATATATATAGTGGTCAAGGAAGCGTTTGTGGACGCTGACGCAACCCAGTATTAATTGGTGGGATCAGATTGATCATCATGGCGGCCGGTAGCCAGTGGGCGGAGGCCCTGTGGGAGCCCTTATCCTGGCTGTGGAGGACGATTCAGGACCTCCTCTTCTTCATGACGAAAAAATGGGCAAGGCGACCATTAATAATACTAATGTCCAGAACGACGAGGAGGTGGAGAAGACGAAGAAGGTGCCTCCTCCTCGGACGCGAGCGCATGCGATATCGATGGAGGCGCAAGAGAAGGGTGAGCGCATTACCTTGATCAGTAAGAAGATTTCGAAACTCTACCATGAGCTAGCAGGCATGGGCGAGGCCGAGCGAGAGGCAAACAAGGCCAAATTCGATGAGGAACGAGAGGCCCTGTTGCTGGAGCGTATGCTCCTCTTCTTGGAGATTAGGGACCCCGACTACTCCGACCTCACCGACGACGAGATAGCCGAGGAGGTGGAGAGGCTGAGGCAGGAAGTGCTGCAGGAGGCAAGGCGCCTCGAGATGGAGGGGGACCTCAAAGGTGCTTTGAACAAACAAGGCGTGGCTCGCATCATCGACTTCGATCCCAAGCAGGAGGGAATGTACTACAACCGTTTCCTCCCCTTCGACTTCGCTACATTTGACCTTGATGAAGAGTGTAAGTAACTAGATCCATCTCCCTGCAATCTACTGCTGCATCTTCTCATTCTTCCTATCAAATCCGGCCTTTGGACAGTTTCAGTCTTGTGTGCATTTAATCTATCTAACACATATATATGCCTTTTGTGCTTTATTTACCACAGCGCGCATTGGTCCCATGAGATTTACGGACGCAGTTTCCGAAACCAAAAGAATCAGCGTTTGCGAGGCAGTAAAAGTTTTATCTGTCAACATAGCTTGCTCCGATGTTGGCTTCCCCATCAAAGTCTATGGTACTGTCATTGCCAGAGACAGCACCGACGACAGGTGTGTTTATCTCTTCCACCGCGATAGAGACGATTACCAACTCATCACCTCCAAGGACACACCATTGATCCTGACTGGTCCTAAGCGAGGACTTGCATTGTTGGACGCCATTTACATTGAGACCGACCTCAAGATCAAAAATACCAAAGGGCGGCAGGACAGACAGCTCAGTAAAGGGATTCTAACGATCAGCCAGTTCTCACATCGGTCATCAGAATGTGAGGTTGAAACAGAACCTCTTGAAACAAGGCTCAGCACCGTTGACGTGGTGTACGCTGTTCTGAAACGTGCGGTGGAGGCAACCGTTCTCGTTGAAGTCGTATCGGGTGAATTTTCTGGACAGATCACTGCACACGCCACCAGCAACAAGGATAAACTGGTTCTTTATGATACTGATGAAGTGGCTGGTGCCACGAGTGGGGATGATCGTGGGCTTATCCAACTGCTAAGACCTGTCGTATGCGTCCATGTCAAGGATCAGCTGGTCATTAGTGTAATGACGGATGATGTTGATAAATCTGTCCGCGTGTCATTTACTCCAAAGGGCAACGGTACAACTCTCGTGAGTCAACTGATAGGTCGTGGTGATACTAAGATGCGCTTGAAGGTTGCTTGGTCGATCATGGACCCTTGACTCAGAATTCGGATTGTTTTACTTGTTATCATCAGCAGACGTAAATTCTAACCATATCTGATTTCCTTCGTTGGCATAAGCATGTATATTTAGCTGGTGTCGTGAGGTCGATTGGCCACTGCATGCTGTTCGTCGAAAGTAGATGACAGTGTTGACAATGGTGGTAATTTCTAGGTCATTTCTTGCTCAAATATATATAATAGATAGACTTTACTAACACGGCTAGCCAGGTGGTCACCCCATTTTGGGAAAGTTTGACCAGAAGTTCCCTTTTCTGAAGTGCAAATCGGGAAGTAAGGACATGACGATCTTTTTCGGTGACACACGCTGCTGAACGCGCCCGAGATGATCCACATAAGATTCACTGTCATAGCATCTCCATTGTTGACCACACATGGGTCGACACACGGCCCGGCAATCTTAGCTCCACACAATATCTACTCCAAATACTGCATATATATAGCTATTTTCTGAAGGTAACACGGCATGGAGCTATGATAGAGACAGATAAAACTAAATTATTGAGTTGTCTGAATTTGGGATAAAGTCCATCTTACTCCTTTAAAATATAGCTAGAGTCTGGATAACCCCCTGAACTATTTATTTGTTCAGTTTAAACCTAAAATAGTGTAATTTGGTTTATATTACCCCTAACATAATTTATCTTTTTGTTTATTCACACGTAAGTGGAGTCTTAGGTAAAGTTTTATAGGGTGCTAGAAAACATTTTAACACATGTTAGAAAAATACATCATGAACTTTTTATCATTATATTTGATATAGATTAAAATTTAATAGTATATGGATATGGTAATACAAAAATGTATGAAAAATAATGAAAAAATTCAAAAAAATAATAATTTTAGAAATGCAATGTGATACTAACTACCACCCCATGAAATTTTAACTTAATAGTCCAGTTGTACATGAAGAAACAAAAAAGATAAGCTGAATTAAGGGGTGAATTGAACTAAATAAACTATTTTGGTGGATAGCTTAATTAGGGGGTTATCCAGACTTTGACTATACTTGAGATGAGTTATTTAAACTTCCTCCTTTAATTTGCATTGTGCTATGAAACTGATTACTCCCTCCGTCCCATTGAAAGTGTCCCTATGGTATCCGTGCCAGTCAAACTTTTTGAAACTTTGACTAGATTTATAGAAAATATTAGTAATATTTGTATCTCCAAATAAGTTGATTATGAAAGTAGATTCAATTATATCTAATGATACTAATTATATTCAATAAATATTTATAATTTTTCATATATTTTTTTATCAAAGTTAAAAAAGTTTGACTTCTTGGGAAGCGAGAACGACACTTTCAATGGGACAGAGGTAGTACTTGTTAGCTAGATAGACTCCGCTGGCTCCTTGTTCCTTGTCTTTTCACAGGTTCCATACAAAACTCAGTCTTCCTGCTGTTAGTGACAATTGTAAAGAGAGAAACTGTGTCAATCAAAATCAGTAGATTCTGATAAAATTGCACCAATCGGTATCCGTGTGACTGCAAATCACAATTTAACACATGAAAAAGACTTGAATTCGTATGGACTGAAAACATGGTGGATTCCGTCTGGATTGAGAGAGAACGATAAGGATGTATAGCAGGAGATGGTTTTTTTTTAGATAATGGAACTCTTGTTCCAGCTTCTGCACCCTCAAAGAGGATGCACACAGCCATTCAATTACAATAACTGAGCTCTTAGGCTCCACCTTGTCCACAAGAATATCAAATGAGCAAAGTGCAATTCACTGATGCATGCAAAGTTTCGTGTAGAATAACTACACCTTCCATGATATTTCTCCCCTTCATAAAGGCAGTCTGGGAGGGCCTGATGACCTTTTGTGCTACTAGAGCCACTCGATTTGTCATTACTTTAGTGAAAATTTTGAAACTCACGTTTAGTAAACAAATAGGTCTAAATTGTTGTATTTGTTTGGCTTCTTGTTGCTTAGGCAGCAAGGTTATGACCCCAAAATTAAGAGAATGTATGGGTAAGTCACCTTTGTGGAATTCTCCAAAGAGGGCCATAAGGTCCGCTTTAATGACATTCCAAAATGCTTGATAAAATTCAGCCGGGAAACCGTCGGGGCCGGGGCTTTATTATGAGCCATTTGAAAAATTGTCGTTCTAACCTCGTCCTCCGAAAACGGGGATGTGAGAATTTCATTTTCAGTGGCTGTCACTTGAGGGATGTCCTCCCTAACTGATTCCAACAACGTTGGATTGTTTCGATCAGATGCCCCAAAGAGACCTTTATAATAGTTGGTAATGTAACGCTTCAAGTTATCATCACCTTCTATAAGCCCCTCCTCTTGTTCTAATTGAAAAATTCTAGTTTTTCTATGTTTTCCGTTTGCCACTAGCTGGAAATATTTGGTATTACAGTCACCTTTTAACAACTTAGTTGTTTTGGCTCGTTGATACCATTTTATTTCTTCTTCCCGCAGCAATTGCACGAGGCGAAGCTTGAGGCAATTTTTTAGGTCAATTTCGGCAGCGGAGAGGGCTTGAGTTTCTGCCTTTTTGTCAAGTTCATCCGACTTCTTGATGATCTCTTTTTTCTCCTTCTTATATGCACCACTAGTGTTTTTCGCCCAGCCCCGCAGGAATTGTCGGAGTCGCTGCATTTTGAATTGCCATTTTTTGAGGGGAGTGTCGCCTCTATGCTCGCTGTTCCAAACTTGTGTTACGAGCTCTGAAAAGCCTTCGCGCAACAGCCAACCAAGTTCAAACTTGAATGGTGGTTGGTTCCCAGAATGTGTACCACTTCCGGTGCTCAACAAAAGCGGAGTATGATCAGAGATATCCCTATTGAGAGTTTGGACCGTGGACAACGGGAATTTAGATTCCCAATCCGTGCTGACCAAAATTCGGTCAAGCGTCTCATAGGTTGGATTTTGCCTCGAATTCGCCCATGTGAATTTTCGGTTTGATAGCTCTAGCTCCCTGAAATCTAAGCTATCTATGACAGCATTAAAAAGGAAAGGCCATCTATCATTATAATTGTCATTATTTTTCTCTTGTGGGTTCCGGATGATATTAAAATCACTGCCCACAAGAATTGGTAAATTTTCTTTTGCACAAGTTTGTACGAGTTCTGTGAGGAAGATTTCTTTGAATTCAACCTGCGCGGCCCCATAAACCGCTACAAGGATCCATTGAAACCCATCATCCTTGTTACGAAGATGGAACTTCACATAAAAGTCCCCTTCCTCTATACTCCCAATGTCAAATGTTGCCAAATTAATTCCCAATAAAATTCCACCGGACCTACCATGAGGTTCGGTCCAGTGCCATAGGAAATCATGGCCTGCACAAATATTGTTTAAGGTACTTTGGTCAAAATCTTTTTTACCGGTTTCTAGTAGAGCAATGAAGTCTAGCTTCTGTTCTCTAGTAGTATCTGACAGGAACCTAAATTTAGCCAAGTCGCTTAGACCTCTGCTATTCCAAAAAATTCCCTTCATTTTGCACTATTTTTTTGTTTATTAAGTACCCTAATCTTAGCAGCCTTCTTTTTGCGTGTTGAGGATTTTGATTTATTCTTTTTGAAGACAGTTTCAAAATCACAACTTAGGTGATTGCTGTCCTCATCAAATATTTCCTCCATCAAGTCACCACATAGGTGCCCCAGTGTGGAGTTGTCTACATCATAATCCTCCTCGGTGTCTAACCCAAAGTCGGGATCTGAGTCCGAACCACACCGATCAACATTGTTAACCACATTATCATCTCTATGCTGTTCTAGAGCTATTAGAGAGGAAATAGATTTTTCTACTTGTTTGTCATTGTTTCCTAGTGTCACCCCTAAAGCATTTATTTTTGAATAGATAATAGCATTAGGGAGAGTAAAGAAGGAATGATGATTACCTTCATGCTCTAGGTTCTTCCAGACAGCCCTCTTCTGGGCTTTCTCCAACGCATGCTGGTCCGCTGTTCCCGCAAGCCGCGGACTACAGCGCAGCGGCGTCCCAGTCGCGTCCTTTATTGCCGCCACTGCAGCAAAGGACGCCACCTTCGTTGGTGGCTCAGGCGTCGATTGGGGCCTGGTTGGCCCGCCCCAGCAACACTGCTCGCAGTGGCAGCCTGCAGGCAGGACGAGCGTGGAGTCGCCTGCTCCGCAGCTGCCCCGACGACCATGACCGCCGCCGAGCTTGACACCACCTTTGCCGGTTCGCACACCGCCACCAACACCTCCGAAGCCTGTACTTCATCCAGCGTCTGGCCACACATGAGACCAGCACCCACCATCTCGGGATGGATGTGAACACCCGACCCGGCGTCTTGCGACACCAAACCGGATTGCACCCTGGCGCACTGACCGGACTGCACCGCGCCCCGCCTCTGCGATGCCGAGTCCACCCGGCCACGACCCAACTTCGGTGGAGCTGAGCCTACCGAGCGTGATCTGCTGGAGCGCACAAAGACCGAAGGACGTGATCTGCGCATGGCCTGACCAAGAGCATCCCGGCGCACATGCTCTCCTGAAGCAGGCAACGCAGCTGCGAAGCTAGCTACAGGCCCATGCATTTCAACGTGCTCATTTCCATAAGTTGGTGTATCATGTGGGTCAACCCTAGGCGACAGCTCCTCACCATCTTCACCCTCCAAAGATAAGAGATCATCGTCTGAGAATACATCCTCCAGCAGCCCATCCTCGGGCTCATTAATCACCTTGTCGGCCAGCTCGTCAATGATCCGTTCTGCTGCCACATCGATGATTTCGTCAGCCATGCGACGTAGCTTAGCCTCTAGCTCCTCATTGCAAGCTAGACTAGCCTTCTTAAACCCTCCATCCTCTAGCTTACTTGCATCATCCATGGTAGTATCCTCATTTCTTGACCTTTTGGTATCCCTATGCTTGCTGTTTGAGTCATGCGCACCCCTTTTCTCTGACCAGAGTTACCATTATCTTCATGGTCCATAAGATCCAATTCAGCCTCATCCCCGTTGTCATCATAACCGATGCTCTCCACTTCAAATTTCAACTCAAAGTAGTGGTCACCGATAACAACGTCCAACTCTTTTGGGATGAGTTTTCGGTCCAAGACAGCCACTAGAATTCTTCCAAATTCACTCTTGCGAGTCATCTTCATGTCAACCGTTTGGGTCGAACCAAGAATGGATCCGACAGCCCATAAGTTGAGGAACTCCCGAAGCTTCTTGCGAAGACCACGAACTCTAACCCACACCTTTGGCAGCAAGAAAGCCTCCTCCTTATCTTGCCATTCTTTGAACTCCATTCTAACACCGGTTGCAGCTCCATTCTCCCACACATCCGCGCCTCCGTATGCTATCGACCGCTGCAACTCCTTTTGGGATGGAAATGTGACAACAAAAGAGCCATCATCATTTTGGCTCGGTTCCCACTTCCACTTTCCCGGCACCAATCGTTGGAGTTGCGCTTTAACCTGCACAAGGGTCAGCTCACCCCCTACTATCTCAATTCTTGCAGTCTTGGAGTCTTTCTTCCTCGATAGCGGCGGATGTTGGATGTGGTAGAACCCCAGCCCCGCCACCGAATAACCGACCGCATGAGCCACAGGACGCTCTTGTTTGAGTATTGGGCAGCGATGATTAACATGCTCATGCCCATCACAAATGTCACAATACACATCCGCAACACACTCCGCAGCAACATGTCCTTTCTGACTACATCTTGAGCACGCTTTACCCTTGTTCCTGGTCAGTTCTCTCTCTCCATCCGCCCCCAAAGTATCCATGTCTGCATCAGCTATTTTTTCTTCTGCTGCCAGACCACCCTCGTTTTGCTGCACCTGCAATCCTTTCGCTTTGCCTTGTTGAGCCATTCCTGGCATCCCCCGGCCGAGCCCCAGCTGAGCAATGGAGCCAACCGGCAGGATGGCAGCAGCACGCCCATGAGGTGACGCCGCACGTTGAGCCAGCCGACCTCCACGACCCGGCCGCCCGGCGAAACCACCACGTCGGGTGCCAAAGCCCCGGGAGCCACGAGGTCGAAAGCCACGTCGCACCTGGCCCCGGGCCCGAGCACCACCATAGTCACCGTAGCCCGGGTCGAACTGCCCGGCGCCTGCAAATTCCCCGCCGCCAAACGCCTCCTGCTCCACATCGTAACCTCCACCGTCTCCGCCGTAGCCATAACCCCGATGGCGACCATGCCGACCTCCCGCCGGAGGTTGACCGCCAGGGACACGGCCGCCCGCTTGGTACCCGTTGCCGCCGTTGTGCGCCATGAGAGCAGAAGCGTCCGGTGCCTGCGACCGGAGCGAAGAGGAGATGACAGGCTCTGGGCTGGAACTCGCACACTGCGCCACCCCGATGTCTCTCGGCTGTCTACTGGACGTTCCGGGCTCCGGAACCAAAGCGACTTGAAAGCCAGCGAGACCCGAGGCGTCGTTTGAAGCGCCAGCGCACGCGGGAGTCGAACCAGTATTGACTCGGGTGAGCATGCGTGGCCTTCCCCCACGCCTGAAGAGCTCACACAACCCTGCCGAAAGCAGAACCGGGCCGTTTTGAAACCATTACGAATGATGATTGTTCTGCACGGCCCAATTGGTATTTTGGACTCCCGACCGGCTCCGGGATCCCGCTCCTCTTGTCGACCAAGTTCAAAATTTGAACTGTCGAGCCGCCGGGAGCTCACCGGCTTTGGAGACGAAGCCGGAACCGGCCCCAAACATGGGGGAGCAACGCCTGCTTGGAGTGGCAGCTGCCGGGCGGCGCCCGGTTTACTGAACTTCCCAGCTTTCTTGGTCGGGATACGTCCGGCTTGAGCGAGAACGTCCCCGAGAGTGAAACTCGGTGGAGGTCTCTTTGCAGGTAATGGCCCACGCCATGGCTTCATCCCGGACCGCCGTTGAAGCCTAGTCCGAGTTGGCTCGTCCCCCATTGCTCCTGCAAAACCAAAACCATGACGTACCTGGTGGTCGAGCTCCGCTTTTGCCGGGCACTCTTCTTCCGGCAACACCTCTGGTGCTCCGCTAAAACTAGCGTAGTTTCCACCGGCGTCCCCGGAACCAGGAGACCGGAGCGGTGAGGAAGGCTCGTCGTCCTCCTCGTCGGAGCTGAGTGCGTCCGCCAACGCCCAGAACCTAGAACCGAACGTGCGTTCTAGACCCGTTGCCGCTTTCACCTGCCCCGCCAGCTCGACGTCCGTCGTAGGCGTCGCCTCCAACTCGCCCTCCTGCCGGAGACCGCCGCCGGACCTCGTGGGAGCCGGCGCCAGCGTGAGCCGTCGAGCGTGCGGCCGCCGGCCACTTAGTGCTGGCTCCGTCGCCCCCGGACACTCGTCCTCACTCATAGGGTGATGGAGAGGTGATGGAGATCCCATAGCAGGAGATGGTTAAGTGGACGACCTGACGTAGTCAACGGTGATTGTAAAACCTAAATGACCGTGGAGTTGGTCGTTTTTGTATGCGGCGGGCAGCGGCGGCGCTAGTTTGTGGCGCGTGGAGCAACGACTGGCTTGCCCCGACGAGCTGCACCGAGTCGACAATGCAAACCACACCAGGAGTTATTATGAGGTACGAGTCTTATTATTGAGTCTACTATATATTGTACTACTCGTGTAATAATCTATACAGCCGACGGAAAGATTTCGTCGGCTGTCTAAAGAAAATTTCTCCCTTCGGTGTGAGGTTTCGTCACACCGGCGGCGGCGGCGGGTACCAAGTGGGAGCTCTTATATATCCTGCTTGCTGTGGAGGACGATTCAGGACCTCCTCCTCTCCATGACGATGGACAAGGCCGCAAATACTAATACTAATGAGGACGACAACGACGAGGAGAAGAAGGTGGCGCTCCTCCTCGGACGCGGCTACATCTGATGGCGATGGAGCTGCAGGGAGAAGCGTGAGCGCGTCACCTTGATCGAGAGGAAAATTACCGTCCTCTCCAAGGCCATGATTGAATTAAGAGGTGAAAACGCCGAGCAAGAGGCAAAATTGAAGGAGGAGCGAGCGGCCTTATTCCGGGAGTTCTCGCTGCTCTCCTCTGAGATCATTAGGGTCCCCGACTACTCCGACCTCTCGGCGACGACGAGATAGCGGAGGAGGCGGAGAGTCTGAGGCAGGAAGCCATGGAGGAGGCAAGGCGCCTCAAGCTGGACGGGGACCTTAATGGTGCTTTGGCCAAGGAACGTGAGGCTCGCATCATCGACTTCGATCCCAAGCAGGAGGGCATGTACTACAATCGTTTACCCTTCGTCAACCTTTGCTACATTTGACCACGATGAAGAGTGTAAGTAACTAACTAGATCCATCTTGCTGCAATTTAATTACTGTTGCATCTTGTCATTACTACGACAAGCATCTTGTCATTGCTTGTGTGCAATCTAACAATGTCTCTCTTTTGTGCTTTTCTCCCCTATATATAGCAACCTTTGGTCCCATGAAATTTACGGACAAAGTCTACGAAAACGAAAACATCCAAGTCCCGATTGGCGACGCAGTAAACTTTTTATCGATCAAGATAGGCCGCTCGGATGTTGGCTTCCCAATCCAAGTCTATGGCTCTGTCATTGCCAGAGACAGCACCGACAAAAAGTGTGTATATCTCTTCTGCCGGGACAGAGACCATAGCCAGCTCATTACCTCTGAGGTACACGACTTGCCCTTCCTATATATATTTTTTATGAATTACTCTCGTATCGCACCAATATCTAAACTTGTTCCCTTTCCCGTAACCTCAACTTTTATTTTTCTCGCAGGACACACCGTTGATCTTGACTGGTCCAAACCGAGGACTTGCATTGTTAGATAATAATTACATCGAGACTGACCTCAAGATCAAGGGTCCGGAAGGGCATGATAGAGATCTCAGTAAAGGAATCTTAACAATCAGGGGCATACCACACCGGCCGGTCTGAGGTTCAAACAAAATCTCTTGATACAAGGCTCAGTACCGTCGATGTCACGTATGTCGTTCTGGCAAGTCCGGTGGAAGCAACCATTCTAATTCAAGTTGCGCGGGGAGAATTTTCTGGACGAATCACTGCACACACCACGAGCATCACCGACGAACTGGTGCTTTACGATAGCGAAGTGGCTGGTCCCACGAGTGATCATGGAGCTCTCCAACTCATGCGACATGTTGTATGCGTCCATGTCAAGGATAAGCTGGTAATTCATGTAACCGCCGCTGTTGGCAACAAAACTGTAGCGGTCTCATTTACTCCAAGGGCCAGCATGTACAGTGAATCTGTCCTGGTACCTGATGGGTCATGCATGGTGACACTGAGATTGAGATGCACTTGAAGGTTGCCTGGTCCGTAATGGACCCTTGATTCAGAATTCGAATTGTCCTGTCATCAGATACACTTATTTGATAACTTGTTCCGTTTGGTCTGGTTGAGGATGAGTACATATAAAGCTGAACACGTATGTTTTTTTGTTCCTAAAAGGTCCAATAATATAAAATGAAATCAACTTATGCCTGAATCGTGCGCTACATAAGCATGTTAGAGCAACTCCAGTGAGGCCCCCAAACAAGCCCCAATCATATTTTTGGAGGTCCAAACAAAAAAAGACATCTCCAACGGAGCCCCAATATGAGCTCCTATTTTGCATAGGCACCAAAATTTTTTCCTCAAACACATATTCCTAGGGGTCTCCAATCTATCCACCAAAATGCGGACCCCACCATTTTTTCTTTTCTTTCCCACCTGTCCCTCTTCTTCTCGTGTTCTCTCTCTTTGCTTGCCTCTACCGTTCCTAGCCGCGCCGACACACAGGACGCCGCCTCTGCCACCGATCTTCGTCCCCCGCATAGGCGCATCGACTCGGCCTGCGCCGGCGCGCAGTCTGCCGCCAACCTCGCCATCAATCGTCCCCCGGACGTGCGTCTCTTCCCCACCACCGGCGCGCGGGCGACTGGATCTGGGCCTGGCCCTCGTCGGCGGATGCCGGGGAGGAGAAACTGCGCGGCTGCGCGCGGTCTCAACGACAACTGCATCGACCCGGCGACTAGCAGAGCGGCGAGACGAGCGAGGACTTGGGCGAGAGGGAGAATGGCGACGTGGTCCTCCTTCTTGTACGCGGCCTGGGCGGCGCAGAGCTCGGCGGCGGTGTGCGTAGAGCTGCTCCGTGTCGTCAGCGCGGCCGTCGCGCGCGGAGAGGAGAGCGCAAGGACGAGGCGGAGGTCGGAGGTTGCTAGGGGGTCACCGTCGGTGATGCTCATATTTACACGTAGACACATATAAAAAATCAAACGATAGCAACTACCAAGGACCAAATAGCTGGCGCTTCCGGGTTTTGTACATCCTTTTTTTGGTAAAAAATGTCTCTCTTTTTTGTTCCAACCTTGGGTCGAGTCGGGTACAAAAGGGAGGATGACTTGTGATCTCTTGTCGAATCCGAGGCCCAATCCGTATATTAGTGGATACATTAGGAGCTGGTGACTCACAAGCCTTTTTCGCCTGCCTTGATCTTGTCCGGCGGCGGCGATGCCGCCTGCAATGGATGGAGTGTTCTCCGGTGGGATGACCGAAGCTCAGCGATTGGCGGAGGTCGAGAAGCGGAGGCAGGAAGTGCTGCAGGATGCGCGCAAGCTGGAGCAGATGTCTCGTGAGGAGAAGGTGCCGGCCAAGGCGCAGCAGTTGGCTCTCCTTGCTCTGTGGCACCAAGGCAAGGCTCGCATAGTCGACTTCGATCTCAAGCAGGGGGCGCCTACTACAGCCGAATCTACTGCGTCGACCACACAACATTCGACCACGACGAGGAGTGTAAGATCATGTGCTCTCTCCATTATATTAGTTTTGGCAAATCTCGTGCATGCAAGTAATCCACAGCAATCAGTTGTCACTATCGAGATTAATCTCGACCTCTTTTGTTTCGATGATGGAAATTATTCCCTTTCCCTTGGACAGTTGATATCGAGCTTTGATTTTGGAAAGCATGGGTGAATATTTACCGCGTTTATTTAGGTAGTCTAGGTTTTATTAGTATCTCTCGTTAGTTTAGTTTTAAACTTGATGACTTGAATCCAACTTACAGAGACCATAATATAATTATTTAGTGTGTAAGATCATTAGTATCTTCTGAATTGTTCGATTAGTGACAGAATTTTCTGAGCTCATTTAATCTTGGTTAGCGGTCTGATTAACATCCCTATGTATGCATGCAAATTTGTTTCAAACATCTAATATGTAGATGGCTTTAATTAATTCCTTACCTCATGCAGCACCCATAGGTCCAATGAGATACACTGATCGAATCAGCAAGGACGGGTGTCAGTATGAGCCATGCGCTGGAGTGAACATCTTATCTGTGAACATAGCCTCCTCTGATGTTGGCTTCCCAATACATGTGTATGGCACCGTCATTGCCAGAGACAGCATTGACAATAAGTGTCTCTATCTCTTCCGCCGTGGCAGAAAAAATTGCCAACTCATCAACTCTGAGGTATATCAATTGCATCTTTCATAGAGGAAAAATCTAAATTAATCTGTGTGCTGCCTTTCAATTGAGTTCGGTTTTGATTGGCGAAAAATTTGCCTGCAGTTGTCAGTCAATATATGTGGTTTCCTTCCCTGTATGGTACATATCTCATTATGAATTCGTATGATTCTCGTAATTGCAATTTTAAACATAAACATGCCAATAATTAGTCATCAGATTTAGGTGACAGTTGGTGCAATGTTACCAAAATGCAGTGTGTTCAGAGTGAACTGGGTAGTTATTTGTTTGCTTACCAATGCCTATTTAATTGACACATGGTGTTCGTTATTGGTACTGATGGAGCTAGATGATCTGCATCCAGCTTTCTGACGTTTATATTCATGAGGCTTTATTTTCTATCTTTATATAATGTATAATGCTTGCACTAGACCATAACAGTTGCATCTACGACAAATTTCCATATGTTTGTGGCCAAAAAGTTCCTTCTAGTTTGATTGCAGTACTATATATTTGGAGACATGTGGTACTAATTTATCATGTAAACCATGTCATAGGATGACTCATTGATCTTGACTGGTCCAAAACGAGGAATTGCCCTGATGGATGATAATCATGTTGAGATTGATCTGAAGGTCGAGGGTCATGGAGGACAGGACAGACAACTGAGCAAAGGATATATCAAGGTCAGTGGGATAGGACGAAGACTGTTGAAGACCTGCCTGGTTGAAACCAAATCCCTTCCTACTAGGATCAGTACCATTGATGTCATGTATGCAGTTGTGAAAGATGCAGTGGAGGGAACTATTGAAATTAAAGTTTTAGAAGGAGAATTTTATGGGACAATAACTGCCCACTCTACCAGCATCAAGAACAGCCTTTCACTTTATGACAGCAAAGTGTCTGATGGCAATGGCAATGGAGTTCTCCAACTGATGCGATCCATTGTATGTGTCAATGTGCTGGATATGCTGATAATTGAATTAGAGACTGGTGATGGTAAGGCTAAACGCACCGTCTCATTTACTCCCAAGCTCAATGATGGCAAGGCAGATGTCATCTATGTTGGTGCCATTCAAATGCGTGTGAAGGTTACTTGGTCCATAATGGACTTATGAGTGTGGTTGCGCTTGCCGCTAACCATTGCTGGAAGGATTGTATGCTCTTAAGTATAGGGTTCATGGATACTAATTGTGTTATGCTGACTCTGCTAGGAGTGCGTACAACTACTGGTGTATCGTACATGTTATTTTGTGTTGAGTAGCTATATGCACATAAGTAATTAGACCTAGTAGCTCTTAGGTTGTTTGATGATGGCTACGCGCCTACGCTTGCATGTTGCTTGTTTTTTTGTTGTCAATAGTGGCATATCTGTGGTCATGGATGTCTCGGCAGCTTCCCTTTGGACAATTCTGGGCGGACTAGTGTTCTCTGTACAAAAGCCATGTGAAACACGAATGTCAGATAGAGCCGAGTTGCAAGGAAATTCTGAAGGGAAAAGACTTTTTCCCAGGAAGAAGGCTCCTGGAGCACAATTTTATTCTTGCGAATGCTTCTTGCCGTCTTGTGCTGGAGCACAATTTTATTCGTGCGAATGCTTCTTGCCATCAGATTTTAGTTAAAGAAGATGAAGTAGTATAGAAGTAAAATGCAAAGAGGCATGAATCCAAGCCAAATAAGTTGCACACTTAACTGTTCGTCTGTTCCTTACGTGACGCCAAGAATGAAGGTAGGGTCTAAGAGCAACTAAGAGATCTCTAAAATTTTTATAAGAAACTTTGTTTAAGGAGCAATGAAAAAATATGAAAGATATTTTACCCTCCCCAAATAGTTCTTCCTAAAATAGAAAAAAAACAGTTTTGATTGGATATCACGTTTAACCCTTTATCCTGTTTTTATTTATGAAAATATAAAAGCATGAACTATACTTTAAATATATATCCAATACTAAAACAAGTTATAAAAAAATAAATAATATAGGGCCTGATCGGAATAGCACTGGACAACCGTTGTTGCTTTTTTATTAGGCACTGTAGCAACCAGAGTAGCAACAGCAACACAGCCACAACGGTAAAAAAAGTCTCATCCAATCAGGCCCATTTCTGGATGGAGGAGATAAAATCGATTGGGACCGGTTTTCTGCTCAAAATTCGAAAACATCGTCTCTTGTCGTGTGTGTGTGTGTGATGATGATGATGTGTGTGTAACTGAGAAGAATTCAGAGTGAACTAAAATTTTGAGACAGATTTTAGGGTCCCGTTGGGAGCGTGTTTTTGCATAAACACTACTCCTTTCATTTCTTTATATAAGCATTCCAAGAGTTCAAATACAAAATTAGTCAAAGCATTCAAATATTGAGTTAATTTTATACTGTATCATCAATTCTTCACTCGTCCGACAATCCATCAGATTTTGTGTTATCTCTAAGAATACTTTCAATGTGAGAAATTTTGAATGCTTCAAACATATTTTGAGATGGAGAGTGTAATGTTTTGGTTTAGCCAAATTTTTAAGTTTTTGTGATGCATTGTGAATGCTCTTATTTAACGACTACTCCCTCCGTCCCATTGAAAGTGTCACTATGGTATCCGTGCCAATCAAACTTTTTAAACTGACTAGATTTGTAGAAAATATTAATAATATTTGTATCTCAAGTTAATTATGAAAGTAGATTCAATTATCTATCTAATGATACTAACACTACCACAAATCGGCACTATAGCGGCGGCAGTAAAAATTACGTAACGGCGCCAGATATCATGAACCGCCGTTAAAAATCACGATGATTTTTAGCGGCGGTCCACTTTATGACCCGCAGCTATAAATATCTGTAGCGGCGGCCCATAAAATGGCCCGTCGTTACAGCCCAACCCACCCAAAACCCTAGGCCGTAAATATAAATACATCCCACCAACCCTTCCTCCCACTCTCGACCGCCACCTCTCCTCTCCCTCCCTCCCTCCCTCCCTCTCTCTCTCTCTCTCTCTCTCTCTCTCTCTCTCTCTCTCTCTCTCTCTCTCGGCCGCTCCCATGCAGCCCCTCCCTCACCGGCGTAGCACGGCCCGGCGGCGTCCTCCCGCTGTCGACCGCGCCGCTCCGATGCGGGCCCTCCCTCATCGGCGTAGCGCGGCCCGGCGGGTTCCTCCCGTGCGGCGAGGCGACTGCCAGCCCTCCCCGGCACGACGCAGCACGGCGGCCTCCCTCCCGACGCATGCGGCCTCCTCCCAGCCCGGTCGCGCCCTGTTCCGGTGATGGCGATGACGCGCGGTTGCGGGCGGATCCGGCCGCGTCGCTCTCTCTTGCGGCGCCCACCGTTGGCGGCGGCGTTGGGGCGGCGGATCTGGCCGCCCCTTTCTCTCGGCGGCGTCGGAAGGCCGGCGGGCGGGGCTGGCTGCACGGGCCGGCCCGGGCCGCCCGTGGGCTTTTTTTGTTTGCCCATGGAATAGTACCGGCGGGTGATGTTTTGACCCTCCGTTACGTTGTTTTCTTTAGCAGCGGTGTGCCATTTTGCGCCGGTAATATCTTCTTTTTTTTAGCTACGGAGACGTAGCGGCGGGCTGGCCTGCCGGCCGCTGTAGGCCCATTTGGCCCACCGCTATAGTGAGTCGGTGTGGTAGTGTAATTATATTCAATAAATATTTATAATTTTTCATATATTTTTGGTCAAAGTAAAAAAATACTTCTTCGAAATCGAGAACTACACTTTCAATAATGAAACAAGGTAGTAGTACCGTACATAGTAAAAATAAAGAAAGAAGTGACCGGCCGGCTCCAGCGCAATTATAAATGGAAAAGGCATCCAATGATCCAACATCAAATAGAGAGGATACTGAATAGATAGCCGCGAGATGCGCATCCAACGGATCGCAACTACACTGAGCGCCAACCCACCCGCTACAGCGATCAATCCATAGTTTACAGCTGAAAGCTCGTGGCCTTCGCGAGCGGATAGCATTTTCGGCGACGTGGGTCTTCCGGCGACCGACGCGTTTTTTTTTCACGGTGTGTCACCTTATCGATCGACCACGTCTGCAGGAGGCCATTCTCACATTCGTTTCTCACATTCCGCGTTTCCACTATTGGCAAGCAGGTGCGCAAGGGACAGGCCAGCTTCAAGCCAAGCATCATGTTTCCAACCTACGTCCACATGCTACGCAACTTTCGCTTCCTGCTGGCTTAAGGGACACAAGTCCAGCGTCACTTCTTGCGTATTGATGAAATGGACCTTCTACATTTTGCATAGGGGTCTGAGGTCTTGTTGTATGTCTGCGCATGCCTTACTGCCGTGTTCATGATTGCCTTAGTGTCATCCGCTTAACTGTATTTGTCACTGATCTTAAAAGTTCTGCAGTCTTTTTTTTCACCCTATTAATTAAATTCTGTTAACTGCCAGGGAAGTTTAATATACTAATTATTTTTCTCAGTACCTTGTCTTCTGCTTTATGACTCCGAATAAATGATTCCTATCCCTTTATTCGGAGTCATAAGACTATGTTCTGCAAATGTTGTTCTGTGAACCAGAGACAAGCTACAGTATACTTTCAACAAAAGATATCCTTTTCATATTCTTGTCCCTTGTTCCACATGGTACATGATCACTGTTATTTGTTGCTGAGATTATGAGGATATGGCACCTGCTTCCGCTGGAAGGAATGTTTTTTTTTCCACTACCAGCCCAGGGAATTGAACGCAGATGTTGCCCGTTTTCCATGTTCGGCTGTTTCCTCTTTCCAAAATCTCTAGAATTCACGTTCCAATACTAATACACCAAATTGATCAATCCAGTTCCATCATTTGCCCCTCTAGCAGACGCAGCCATGACTAACAAGCGAAGGAAAACGTTCATACTTTCTTACATATTCTCGCTGCCAAACATGCATTTTTTTCACATTCTCAATCAGTCCCAACTAGTCAGAATCTTAGTCCTCTCTCAGGCACCGTATTTCTCAGGAAAATGTATAAGAGTATAAACCCTAAACAATCATGAGATACATTCAAATTATTTTCTCATGAGATCCTTTTTAACGATTGGGATTTGTTCCCGAATAAAGAAAAAGCAAGTCAAATAGTACTCTATATATCTTGAGTTATCATACGCAATGCTTTATTATGCCATTTTGTATTCTGATTTTCCCAGGGTGCCTTAGAAATGGTATCTTCTTTTTTCTATAATCCACTTTATACCACTTTTTGTGGATAAAAAGGACAAGGACAATGGATTATCAACATTTTTTTACGAGCTCACATATAATTTCAAGGCAATGTTCACATAAAATGCCTACAATTATAACAAACTTCAATTAATCGACAGATTGCCAAACTTCACAATTCGCAATCACTTAGGATAGTCCCACTGATTCATCAAACATGCAGTTCAAGTACTATTTGGAAGCTGCATGTGAGCTAGCTCGCTACATCTTCAGTATGGTTAATGCTCATAAATATCCCGTTATAATTTGTTCTTCAAGCTCACTGAAGTTCCAAGCATCATTGACTGAATATTCACCTATTGAGTTTCTCCGTAAGGCAATTAAATGAGCACAGCTATAGGAAAATGTATAGATTGAACTTAGTCATCAGAATATAATAGCAGCAAATACATGGAGATGTATAAGAAAGGTAACTAAAATGGAAACGGCAGAAAAATAGAGCGTGAGTCATTCTACAAGTAAAAGATCATAGTATATATTAAACCAAATCCAGAAAAAGAGAAGGAATAAGCATTTGTGAGGTCAAACATCAATGGAATAAACACCAAAAACTAGTACACTCCAGAAAAATAGCTAAATTCAAAAAAAAATCAACACTAGCCAGCTGACTTACAATCATACCAATCTCAAACTCTAACTAACTCGATGGCTCAATAATCTTCTAATAATCTTATCTGTAAATAATAGCAAAACAACCAACTAACAGAGGGTATTCCTAATCAAACCTTCACGTAGTCTCCTGCATAACATGTGGTATCGGATATGTGAAGAGTGGTTGGGCGGTGGCATTGTGTGTTAAGAGCGTCTGGATGAAAGTTTTGTGGATCTGATTGACATAATATAATTAAATCATGGAACCCAGGGAATCACTGTAGAGTTCGTGGATCCAGATGACCACCCGAGAAAAGTTTAGGGACCTAATTGTTCACTATGAGAGTTTGTGGATCTAGATGAATGTTCATAAATAGTTCAAAGACAAATGATATAGGTGAGTTGTGTGTGCCTGTTCCTAAGAACTAAGAAGTATGGTGTATCTGTTTTAGTCAACACAGTAAGTTACAACAGATAAGATTACACGTGGTCTGATAATTTGATTCATCTGTGTTCAGAAGTTTTAGTCAACACAGTAAGTTACAACAGATATGATTACCCGTGGTCTGATAATTTGACTCATCTGTGTTCAGAACTGCAAGCCTCAAAGTCTTCGGACTCATACGTTCATCGCACAAATGGAACAGTTCGGATTTCAGGGAAGTTTTGGACCACAAGAGGATATTTTAATCAACTACCCGTTTTGGTATCCAAAGCAGACTAAAAAAACGTTTGTAATTATAAGGTACCCCATTACATTGCAAAGCAAGCAGCAACAAAGTTTTTATTTTCATAATATAGGGCCGGACTTGAAAGTTGAGCAGTACACAGTATATCACCTGACCTTCCAAATAACTAGATTAAACGGTGAATAAATGTTGTTTATCTATGCCAAAACAGAAAAAAATAACACAGGTACAAAAAATCATATACCCACCAATTCAAAATCACTCCAAGCACACGGCTCATGATATATGTAACACTAACACCTCACAACAGTCACCAGCAAAACCAGAACAGGTAATAAACAGCAACAATGCACACAGTAGTCTTCAATAGAGGTATTGCATTACATAGCAAGCCTAGCACGTTAGATAGTAGTTAAACGTATTGATCAACTCATTTCTCAGAAATTCCCATTGTACCTACACTAAAATTTACCCACATTCGAACAGGGTCTCACACAACTTCTTGAAACTGCATCACCACTGAATCCAGAAGAGGTGCTGCCAATGATGCTTAAAATGAATATATCCAAAGCTTCATTCAGGGGTCCATAATTGACCAAGCAACCCTCACACGCATCTTAGTGGCACCAAGAGTAATAACAACTCTTTCTCCACCGTTACACCTTGGAGTAAACTCTAGGCGTTCAGATTTACCAGCTGATGTCTTTGTGTCAATTATCAGCATGTCCTTCACACAGACAGATACAACAGGTCGCATCAGTTGGATAACTCCATGACCATCACAATTCTTGGCACCAGCCACTTTTTTGCTATCATAAACCACAATCCTCTTCTGGATGCTGGTGGTGTGGGCAGTGATCGTTCCATAAAATTCTCCCTGCAGAACTCTAATTCCAATAGTCCCCTCTACTGCACGTGTCACAACAGCATACATGACATCTACAGTACTTAGCCTGGTCGCAATAGAGTTTCTTTCAACCACACATTCCTGCAATGATCGACCTGCTATGCCTCTGATCCTAGTGCTTCCTTTACTAAGTTCTCTGTCATGTCCTCCATGATCCTTGATCTTCAGATCAGTCTCAACAAAATTATCATCTAGCAATGATAGTCCTCTTTTTGGTCCAGTCAAAATCAATGGTTCATCCTGCAAAAAACAGTACATGACAGGTTAGCCGCATATGTTTTCCACATGTATATGGTTGTGATAGTACTAGACAAAATAATAGAGAACACAGCATGCATATATAAAATTGAGAAGGGTGAAGTATTCTTTTGCTGACAGATTTGATGGTACTCTTTAAACTTACAGATCACTATATTGTCTACACAAAATAAATAAAGTTGATGGGTCAACAGAGGCATGATGCATACATAGTACGATGGGAAATTAAGTTTTACCTTAGAGGTGATGAGTTGGCAATGGTCTCTATCTTGGCGGAAGAGATAGACGCACTTGTAGTCGATGCTGTCTCTGGCAATGACAGAGCCATAGACTTGGATTGGGAAACCGACATCTGAGCAGGAAATCTTGACGGATAAGACGTTCACTGCCTCACAAACCTGGGGGCTGCCCTTTTCATAGACTTTATACGTAAACCTCATTGGACCAAAGGAAGCTGTGATGCCAGGAACAGGACGAATTATGGTTAAAGCTCAAGACTTGAATCAAATAATGGCAGCATGCATGGAAGTTGGGAGATCAGCAAAGCAAATCATTACTTACACTCCTCATCATGGTCGAACGTTAGCCAGGCGGACATACGGCTGAGATACATGCCCTCCTTCTTGGGATCAAAGTCCACGATGCGAGCCAGACATAATTGCTCCATGGAAGCTTTGTGGTCTCCCTCCATCTCGAGGCGATGCGCCTCCTCCATGGCCTCCTGCCTCAGCCTCTCCGCCTCCTCCGTCCGCTCGGCCTCGGTCATGCCGGAGTAGTCAGTGTCTTTCTCTCAGAGGCCACACGCCGGAACTCCCGCATCAAGGCCGCGTGCTCCTCCTTCAACGATTTGCCCTTCTCCTGCTCTCGCTCCGCCTCGCTCAAGTCCTTGATCGCCGTATGGAGGTCATTAACCTTCTTCCGAATCGAGGATAAGATCTTCTCCTTTTCCCGAAGCTCCATCGCCTGCACCTTCCAAGTAGGAGGTGCCTCCGCCGCCGCCGCCATTATACGCCGAGCGAAGCGGGATTGGGGAAGAAGGGAAAAAAAAAGGGCGACTGGTTGGCTCTGGCCAAAATCTACAGAATTCGCTTGTCCAATACTAAGTGCAGGTACAATGGTGTTGTCTTATGGGCTGTCTCATGTACGCCACGTAATTTTAAGACTGTTTACGAGACAATATGTATAATGAGTAGTCTTTTTGACTGTCTCATACTTACCCATAAAGCCCTTAATTTGTGGAGAGATCAAGTGATTTTCTATAATTGTTAATTTTATATTGTCCATTTGTACGTGGTTGCTTAACATTATATTTTGGATAAAATAAAATAGAAATGCGTAATCAACTCGGATGCCTAAAAACGTGAAGGCGTAGGACATGTTTTTGTACTAATTAAACACGTGTACAAACATACAGGACTCGATGACGGAAAAAATAATGGTAAATATTAGCACTCTATCATAAGCTGAGAGGGAACCATGATTTCACGTAGGGAGTCTCCGGATATTGATCTGGCGCATCAGATCCCTTGAGACGGTAGGAAATCGGAATCCCAGGCAACTACAAACGTACAACGGTGCCGCTTCATCGAGCGCAAACTCCGCGCATCAGGTCGTTGCCATGGGAAACAACGGCTTCTCTCTCTATCCTTCTCTCTCTTCCACCTCATCAAAAAATCTACGTGGTATTGCATGAGACAGGCTAAGAGACGGCCTACGTGTAGCATTGTACCTGCTCTAATACATCAGATCAATAATCCAACGCCATCGTCCGATTTTTGTACTAATATAACTTTTTCTGCCATTTTGTATTTTGATTTTCCATGGCATCTTAGAGCATCTCCAACAGTTCCCAATAATTTTACTCCCAAAAAACTGGTTTTAGAGAGTTGCTATATCTATTGGGAGTAAAAAGAAGACATGCACTCCAACAGTTCCCAATAATCGTTTCCTAAATAGTTCAAATATCTTTTAGGGAGTAAGAATTAGATGGCTAAATGTAGCAACCTTTAGGCCATGGGTTGGGAGTTGGTAAATTTAGCAACCTCATATAGGGAACGGTTGGAGAATGATTTTTATTAATCACATCCTAAATTTCCATTTAGCAACCTCATTTAGAGAATGGTTGGAGATGCTCTTAGAGATGTTAACCTTTTTTCTGAGATAAGCCACTTTATACCACGTTATGTGGAAAGAAAAAACCTATGAAATATTCCATAGATATCAACACTTTTTCAACGAGCCTCCATATAATTTCGAGCCAATGTTCACATATATTGTCAAAATTTATGATAAATTACAATCAATCGACATAATGTCAAGCTTAACAAGTCACAATCAGCTAGGATAGTCCCAGTGATTCATCACACATGCAGTTCTTCAAATTCAAGTACTGCCTTGAAGCTGCATGTGACCTAGCTCCCTGGCACCTTCGATATGGTTAATGCTCATAAATATCCCTTTTTAATTTGTTCCTCAAGCTCACTGAAGTTCCAAGCATCATTGACTGAATATTCACCTACAAAATAAATGTTAGAATCCATCATGGAAACCAAATTTTCAGCTGATTAGAACAGTTGGACCATGTATGCTCCATAGAACTTACCTATTGAGTCTCTCCGTAAGGCAGTTAAATGAGCACAACTGTAGTAAAAAGTATAGGTTGAATTTAGTCATTAAAATATATAACAGGCACGAAAGACATGGATAAAAACAGTAACTAAAATGAAAATGAATGAAACAAAAAATAGCTAAATTTTTTTGAAAAAATCAACATTCCAGTTCAATGACACAAAAAATACTAAATGTCAAACTTTCCCTTGATTACATAGTCGAAGTTTAAACGTCAACAGTTATTCTGTACCCATATAGTACACCTTGTTAAACCTGTATACTAATAGTGCAACTGAATTTCTGAACGAAACCTGTATACTAATAGTACAACTGAATTTCTGAATGTAATCCTAGCAGCTATATTCATTTTCAACACATTATACATGCTGCTGCTCATTTATGTAAACAGCATACACAGAAAAAAAAAGGTAATACAAGAATAAGAGCATGAGCTAACCTTCCAAGGGCTTTCCCCAAGTCTGTACAGAGGGATCGAATATATGTTCCTTTTGAGCAAGTGACTCGGAATATCAAATTCTGTCTGTAGGCATGGAAAAAAGTTGTCAAGAGGAGTGTATTATGCAGCACAAATTCAAAGCTAGGAAAAGAGGAATGCAAGAATACCTGTCTTCCAGACTGCGCTCAATGTCAAACTGGTATATCGATATACGTCTTGGTGAAAGCTCCATTGTTTCACCCCTCCTTGCTTTATCATACATCTTTTCGCCACCAACCTAATACCCATAATCAACCATAACAAAACAGCACAACTTTTAAGCACATGATTTCATGGTTGATAAACAGTAATAGGTAGTGTGACAGCATGCTGAAGATCCTTTTCGTTTTTAGGGCGAGATCTAACAGTAATATCAAGTTGTATCACAAGGTAATCCAAACTGTACCCCTTTGTCTTATCTACAGCAAGCACATGTGTACACAAGCCTTAGAGATAGTGTTATAGATGTTCTTTTTTCATAGAATCAACAATATACTTCAAGTAGTTTGCAGCTTGTTATTCAAATGTGTAAAACTGTTGCACACTGTCATTCATGTATAACAAATAGTTAGCACCTCTGATTGAAAACCCTAGCAATATTTTCTTAAATAAGTTCATGGGGAAAATAGCTTAGAGACAATGATAGTGTACCTTAATGGCAGAAAACATAGGAGGAACCTGCCATATCTCTCCCTTGAATGATGCTGCCGCTTTTCTGATGCTTTCGTCTTTGATGTGTTCCCATGGTTCCCTTTGGATAACCTGATCATAGAAGAATGGAAGGCATAACTGTCATTTAAGCAGAATTGTAGATATATAGATAATATGAACGAAAGCTGGTATAGAGAAATTAGATATGCAGAATCAAATTCGGTCTTAATTAATTATTTCATGAAAAAGGTTTAGATTGCGCAAAATCAATATTGAGATCTGAAAATAGAGTTTTTGTAATTTCTGACATCTGTACAGATAGATCAACACAATCAAGATGATCAATAAATTCTTGCAGAGTTAATTCTGACCAAATAGATGATATGTGGATTACATGATGCCAAATAAATTGTTACAAGATTTCTGACATTAGACAGAAGCATAATTAACTGTGAACCTAATATGTAATGCAGATCCATTTTCAATCCTTGAATACGTAGCAGGCCATCATGAAGATGCTAAGGTACCTACTGGTGAATCTGCATCCCAGGTCGATGTGGCTTCTCCAAGTCGGAAGACACCACTGTAGCCTTTAACCATTCCTTGGTAGCTTCAGAAGCACAAGAATATTCACTCCAAAGAAGAATTAACCAGCAAAGTGCTAGAAATGTAAAAATGATATTCCTCTAGGGTCTGTCATATTTTATTTTATAAAAATCTAATATGCTAGAGCAAATTTGAAGTACGATAAGCCACAGGAAAACTGTTCTGGTACTAACAATACTAGGGTGTTACCTGTCGACTATTTTAGTTGCTTTTCCAACACAAACAATCAACAATCCAGTTGCCATGGGATCCAGAGTACCAGCATGTCCAACCTACCATCACAGATATGTTGCCAACATATACTTAGTGCTTAGAGTTAACAGTAAATGTTGATATCATGAAAATATCTGATATCACCTTTTGCACTTTCACTAAGCGCCGCAGCTTTCCACAAACAGTAAATGAAGTCCACCCTAATTAGCATAACAATAAACTCAGATAAGTAAATCAAAATGGAAGGCAACACGGAACAATATAAGGATGCAAGTTGAAGAAGTGCTACACTGTCTGAATATTGAGTAAATTGTTGTGACAGTCACCCACATTCCATGTTGTGTTGCATACTGCAGATATTATAACTAAAAAGGATAGCATTCCTGTGAGAAGAGAACAGGCATCATCACCTTTGGGTTTGTCGATGAGCACGACAGTGCCGCCGGGCCCATCCCACCTGGGCGGCAGCTCCGTCGTCCTGGTCACCAGATATGGCTGCGGCCGCTCCTCCTTCCTCTGCACCTGCTGCGGCGGCTCTGTTCTCTTGGCCTTGGCCTGGGATCCTTCTCCGGGGCCGGGTCCCTTCTTCAGAGACCTGAAGAAGTCCTCCACCTTCCTCTCCAGCACCTCCTCTTTGCTGTTGCCGTTGCCGTCGTCCTTGCTCTTGACCACCCCATCGTCATTGTCCTTGTTCTGGTCGTCGTCGAAGAAGACGAGGCCCCTGTCGGCGTCGGATGTGGACCCGGCATCGGCGGGGACGAATGCGTTGTCGAGCGATTGGTGGGGGAAGTACTTCTTCTCGAGGCGGTAGAGCATGCGGTAGTGCTTGTCCTTCTCCCAGGGCATGGCGAAGGCGTCGTGGAAGTAGAGCGCCTCCTCGCGCGCGTGCAGCCGCGGGAAGTCCACTACCTCCGGCCGCAGCTCCACGAACTCGTTGGAGGCGGACGACGGCTTGGTGCCCGTGGTGGCGTCGGGGTCGGGGAGCAGCCGGCTGCGGCGCTTGCGGAGGTACCTCCGCTTCGCGCGGTCGAGCGGCTGCTCGTCGGACGGGGGAGGCGGCGGGCGGTCGGCGCCGGCATCGGAGGAGGATTTGGGAGGCTTGGGGTCGGCGGGGCGGTGGACGATGAGGTCGTAGTAGAGCGGGTATGGGGTGGCCGTGAGCGAGAGGAAGCGGCGGCGGACCAGCGCCGACGGCGAGGAGGATAGCAGCGCCGCCGCCGCCGTCGCCATGGTAACGCCGCCGCGGACGAGCATCTCGCTCACTCACTCAGTCTATGGCGTTATCGTGCATTCTGGCCGTTTGATCGGAGATGGACGGCCGTGATAATCTTATTGCTACGGCCAACATTTGCCTGGCTTGGGCTGTGGGCTGGGTTGGGCTTTGAATTTTTCTAGCTTAAACTGGGCTTTGTATTTATTGGGCCTGGGCGGAATGCGACATATCTAGAGGCCCACGTTGCTTTTGATATCTAGAAGGCCGTACATGTGATGAAGAGGGAGGAAGGAAAGAGGAAGAGAAGAATTAATCGTTCTCGAAAAAAAAAATAATTGATCGTTCTCAGAAAAAAAGGAGAGAGAGAAGAATTGAACTCTAGCCGCTGCAGACGGTACATGATGGCGGATCTCGGCGGCGGGTTTTTGACGAGGACGTGCGGGGTGTACGAGGGGCTGGGTCTCGAGGAGTTCATCCCGGGACCACCTACAAGGTGAGGGATTTCTCGTTCGACCCCGGCATGAGCGAGGCGGAGCGCGCGGCGAGGGCGGAGAGGCTGAGGCAGGAGGCGCTGGAGGAGGCACGCAACATGGAAGATGACGCCCGAGCTCAACGGAAGCGGGCCAATGCTCGCATCCTCGACTTCGACCCCAAGCAGAACGGCATCTACTACAACCGGTTGTATTTCGTCGATCTCACGACATTCGACCTGGACGAGGAGTGTAAGTCCCTCCACGATTTTCTTCTCTATCTCTGATCGATCACCTATTCGCCTTTATGGAATTAATCGTGTTGGGCTTCCTGGTTGCTAGGTTAATTTGTTGCTGTCTAATCAAATCAAATTATTGCATTCCTGATTTCAATCTCAACTAAGGCTATCTCCAAGGAAGTACCTAAAAACCGACCTATATGCAAAATAGGTCTAAAACTGCAAAATACTGCTTCCAACCGGCTACCCAAAGACAGTCCCCATTTTCTGCCGTCTACAGGACCTGATGCAAATCTGCATCACGTCTTCTCCGACCCAGCGAGCGAAACAGAGACACGAGAGAGTGCTAGGGTTGCAGTCCGTGGCGGCGGCGGCGAGCAAAGGCGGCGGCGGCGTCTTGCGTGGGCGACGGCGGCGACGGCGGCGTGCCGCGGGTGACGGCGACGACGGCAGCCCGCGTGGACAACGACGATCTGCGACGGCATTTGTCGGGTATGTGGCGCCCAACTATTCCCCTTCTCCGTTGCGGCGCGGGCAGGCAAGGGAGGGAGGCAGCCGTCGCGCGTCGCCGTCGAGGACGTTTGAGACGGCGGCGGCGATCGGTGGACGACGCCACGACGGAGGCCGGCGGCCGATGGATGGCTGCTGATTGAAGTGACGCCACGATTGGTTGCTATGTCAAATTGGAAATTGGATGTGTAGTTCGATTTCATTTTGGGTTTGGGGCATGCGTGTTTAATATTGGACCTGGTGCTGGATCGGTGAAATTGGGATCGGTGAATTGTTGTGGAGAGTATGAGGTTTAGCAAATTGGTTAAGGATACTGATTATTGATGCATGTGAACTTCAACCATTTTACTGTTATTTAGTAAGCTCGAGCTCTCTGGTATTGTGTAAATCTAAACGGTTCACACTATGGTATGAGCTCTCTGGTATACCATTTTACACTATGGTGTTGAGGCATGAATCATCCTACCCACCATTGGTAATGTATAGTGTAAATCTAAAATTTGAAGTGCTCTTTGGTGCTCTCTCATGTTGACAGCTAATTAGTTGTGACAGTAATCAAATTTCATTGTCATGCTGTTATAAGTCTTAGGTCTTAGATTTAAATGGTTGCTAAAATTTAATTCATGGTAGGAACTTGTGAATGCATTTATGGTTTCAATTTTATTTCAATTGTACAGGATGGAACATGGTCAATCCGAAGAGGGAGAAGTTCCACAACCATTCTATTTCGGTGGTTCAATTGAAGAGATAGATAATGCTATTGCATATCAGGTTCGATGGTGAATTTTTGTTCACATGGCACATCCACTAATGTAGCAGTGGGTTCAATTACTCTTGATATTCCCTTTGCAGTATGACATGCATGGAGGGAGTGCCTCGGTTGGGGTTGATGATGACCATTTCACGCCTCCGGAAACAATTGTGCCACCACCCATGTCGGGGAAGAAACATGGTTCGGGGAGAAGAGTTTCTCACGGAGGGAGTGCATTCACTAAGGATGAGGATGGTGTTGTTTGCTCGGCCTTCCTCAATGTAAGTAAGGATCCTATTGCAGGTGTTCATCAAAGTATGGATAGCTACTACAAAAGAATATATGACTATTATCAAGCACGTAAACCAAAAGGCTCGGTACGTAGCCAGATTTCATTGCAAAAAAGATGGGCCATTATCCAAAAGTCAGTTAGCAAGTTCTGTTCATTCAAATCTGCAGTGGATAGGAGAAACGAGAGCGGGAAGAATGAATATGACAGGGTATATTCTTTATTGCTTTATGTGCTATTTTCGCTGGTGTTTTTTATGGTGCTTAGAACATATATTTACTAACTTGTATCTAATTTCAATCTCAGATCGATGATGCCGTGAAGATGTATGAGAAAACCGAGCCATTTCAGTTTATGCATTGTTGGAAAATGTTACGCGATGAGGCAAAATGGAATGACAAATTCTTGGAACTCGACAACTAATTCAAGTGTTGCTAAAGTAGCAACAACAGCAGCCCCTAGTCCACAACATGCCAACACTAGTGAACCTGTGGAAAGGCCGGAAGGTCGTGACGAGTGCAAAAAGACGCCGGTCTAAGGAAGACACTGCATCATCTAGTGCTGCGGTAGAAGTGTTGCAACAAATACATGATAGAAATAAAACTGCTGAAGAGAAGCAAGACCAACAGATGCACCAGATCATGAGCATGAAGGAGGATAAAATTCATCTTTCTCAGAAGATGTTTGACTTGCGAAGCAGGACATGGAATGTAGGAGCAAATTAAAGGAAGAGCAGCTGAGGCTCACTAAGCAAGACTTAGAGGTTAGGGCCAAACAAAGTGAGGCACAGTTGCTCACCGCAGAAGTTGGCATAATGGGAGCAGATTTAGAGAAGCTATCTCCTGCTGTCAAGGCTTACTACACCATGATGCAGCGCCAAATATTGGAGCGTAGAGGTATCATCACCCCTGAGAACAATGACCGACCGTAACGAGTGTGCTAAGAAATATTGTATGTGTTAAGTCATGTTGTTTTCTATTCTAGTTGTGTATGTGCTAAGAAATATTGTATGCGTTCTGTGAACTATGTATTGTGTGTGTGCGCGCGAGCTAAAAAAATATTGTATGTGTATTATGTGTGACAATGAAGTTAAACTTCTAGTTCAGATTACATGCTCTCCGTATGCGTATTCTGTGTGACAATGAAGTTAAACTTCTAGTTCAGATTACATGCTCTCTGTATGCATATTCTGTGTGACAATGAAGTTAAACTTCCAGTTCAGATTACATGCTCTCATGTCAACATTTGACAATAAAGTTCAAATTACATAATCTTGTCATATTACATATAAGTTCACTTGTAAACCAAAATAAAGCTATCACGTCGTTACACTCGGCTGTTGATATGTTACACCAAAATAAAGTTACCATATTATTGCACTACCAGTTCTGCTGTACACCAAAATAAAGTCACCATGTACTAGTACTATCAGTCACAAAATAAAAGCAATAGTGCCTAACAGATCATGGCTTTGGAGCAAATGGTCCAGACTTAGACCCATATAGTTCCCACATGTGATCAATGAGATCGAGTTTGAGCTGCTGAGAAGTAGATTTATCATGGATCAAATTATATGCCTCCATGAACTCGTCAATTGTAGGAACGACCCTTAGTGGAGTTATTGGCGGGTTAGCTGCCCCTGGCCACTCCGACACATGCACATTTGGAAGATCAACTCCACGCTCGTTCTCAACAATCATATTGTGTAATATGACACATGCTCGCATAATGGTATTGAGATCATGTTGGTTCCATAGACGAGCACCGCGGTGCACAATCTTCCACTTGGCTTGAAGAACACCAAAGCTTCTTTCTACATCCTTGCGGCTAGCTTCTTGTTGTGATGCAAACACAATCTCTTTGTTAGTCACTGGACCACTAACACTCTTCACAATAGTGGCCCAATCAGGATATATCCCGTCACCAAGGTAGTATCCAAGAGTATAGGGGTTGCCATTGACGAGTAAATTCCACTCGGTGGTGTTTTTCCATTTGCCAAATCATCGAAAACAGGAGATCGGTGTAACACATTGATGTCATTGTGAGACCCGGGAGACCAAAGAATGCATGCCAAATTCGCAAGTCCTTCGTTGCTACTGCCTCTAGGATCATTGTAGGCTTGCCCTTATGCCCCTTATACATCCCGGCAAAACTAGTAGGACAATTTGTCCATTCCCAGTGCATGCAGTCGATACTTCCAATCATGCCGAGAGAACCCGCGTGCCTCATTCACCGATAAAATGTGTTGTAACTCGGATTCCGAAGGAGGCCTAAGAAACTCATCTCCAAAAACTTCGATGATTGTGCTAGCAAACTCCTTGACTGTTTGTAGAACTGTGCTTTCTCCCATACGTAGTCCTTCATCAAGAGCATCTGCTGCCCCTCCATAAGCTAACATTCTCAAAGCCACGGTAACCTTTTGTCGAGTGGAAAAACCCAACACACCGGCACCATCCCTTTTTTGCTTGAAGAAATCATTTGCAGCTGAGACTTTATCTTCAATCTCCAACACAAGGGATTGTTGCATACGGTACCTAAAACACAAACACAAATTGGTGCATATGGGATTGCTGCATATAGTTCTACCATAATAGTATTGAATTTTCATTACCACTAACCTTCTACGGAATTCTTCAGGGTTGAACAACGGCCTCTCAATAAAGTAGTTATTATTTAATCGAATGTCTCCACCGATGCGGTCGCGTTTTTTTGTCTTATGGCCTACAACAGAACCTCCCCAATGCCGCTTTTGCCTCAACGTTGCAACAACAGCAGCACATGCTTCAATCTCTTCATCCTTGTGCATGGATGCTGCAGCAGACCCACACCAAGTGCTCATATAATACTTGAACGCCATGACTGAACAAATATAGAGGATAAAATACTCAGTTACATAAGCACTTATTTATACTCCGAGATACTATTGTTATGTATCAAATCAAGAAAATTTTATAATATGCAAGAAAATCTGAATCCTACTGCAACAATGGCCCGTCAAAATAAATATGAAACATTTCATTGTGAGAGATTGAGAAAGGAATGGTTGGAGAGGAGAAGAATAAAACCAAACGTACGCAATCGCCGTTGCCGTTGACCATGCGCGCGTAGGGGAGAGGAGAGGCAGAGTCGCGCGCCGGGAGCAGCAGAGACGCGGGAGTCGCAGCAGAAAAAGCGGGAGAACGAAAAGTACCGTGTGTGCTTTCCCGCGTGGAACTGCCGTAAAAAGGCCCGGCCACCGAACCGGTATTTCGGTCATCGTTGGAGACACTACGTTTTGCATCAGGACTCTTCATGCCCAGCAGCACCCATTTGGGCTATTGGGTCCCGAATATAGATCAGGCTCATTGGAGATAGCCTAATCACTCCAAATTTATGTCATCGCCGACGGTGAGGAGGATAGCAGCGCCGCCGCGGACGACTCACTCACTCGGTCCGTGGCGTTTATCGTGCATTCTGGCCGTTTGATCGGAGATGGGCGGCCCCGATAACCTTATCGCTACGGCCAACATTTGCCCGGCGTGGGCTGTGGGCTGGGTTGGGCTACGGCCGGTTTACACGGATTCTGGAAATCCCGGTCCGGGGCATGACCAGATTGGCAGATTCTAACGATTCCGACAAAACCGGACCTGATACTGTAGCTATTCGGAATTCCGCCCGAAAACTCAGGATTTTTCTTACTACAGTCCGGATTCCGGAATTTCAATCTATGGTTCTGACTTAAACTGGGCTTTGTGTTCATGGGCCTGGTTGGGATCCGACATATCTAGAAGGGCCACGGTTCTTTGGTTTTGTTATAAGTACACGATGAATGAAGAGGAAGAACGAAAGAGGAAGAGAAGAATTGAACCCTAGCCGCTGCAGACGGTACGTGATGGCGGATCTCGGCGGCGGGTTTTTGATGAGCGACGTGCGGGGTGTACGAGGGGCTGGGTCTCGACGAGTTCGTCCCGGGGACCACCTACAAGGTGAGGGATTTCTCGTTCAACCCCGGCATGAGCGAGGCGGAGCGCGCGGCGAGGGCGGGGAGGCTGAGGCAGGAGGCGCTGGAGGAGGCACGCAACATGGAAGATGACGCCCGAGCTCAACGGAAGCGGGCCAATGCTCGCATCCTCGACTTCGACCCCAAGCAGAACGGCATCTACTACAACCGGTTGTATTTCGTCGACCTCACGACATTCGACCTGGACGAGGAGTGTAAGTCCCTCCACGATTTTCTTCTCGATCTCTGATCGATCACCTATTCACCTTGATGGAATTAATCGTGCTGGGCTTCCTGGTTGCTAGGTTAATTTGTTGCTGTCTAATCAAATCAAATTATTGCATTCCTAATTTCAATCTCAACTAATCACTCCAAATTTATGTCATACCACCTCCAATTGTCTTCAATTTGTTTGTCCATCTGCAGCGGCCCGGGGTCCAATGCGATTCACTAATTCTGTCTACAAAAACAAGGGTGATTATGAGCTATGTGAGGCAATAAACATCTTCTCTGTCAAGATAGCCTCTTCGGATGTTGGCTTCCCAATCCATGTCTATGGCACCGTCATCGCCAGAGACAGCCTTGACAAGAAGTGTGTTTACCTCTTCCGCTGCCATAGGGATAATTCACAGCTGATCAACTCTGAGGTACATGCATAGGAGAATATTATTTTCCCTTGCACTAGTACATGTGGTCAAATATGTAGTAGCTTGTTTCTCACATATATTCAATGTTCAACGACCTACAATTCATTAATACTCATCAACGATTTAATGGCGGTTAATCCTCATTTCTAATTTGCTGAAGAATTGAACTTCAACTTTATTGATAGATCAATGTTCATCAGATGTTCGATGATCTTATCGTATTTCTAAATCAAATGAGGATGTTCAGGCTAAAGCATAGCCCTCTTATGTGTTTGTTTTTATTTTGTTTGTGTAAAATAATGGTCCAACATCTGTGGTGGTGTTCTAGTATTTGTACAGCTAGATGATGAAACTTCCTTTGTAATATGGAGTTCTATGGGATAATTCAATTATGCATGGTTGCAACTGTCATCTATAAAAATGTTTTGCTGCTGCTGTTGTTTGTGGGGTGGGGATATATATAGTTTGAATGTGTGGTATGGGACAGAACAAGAATATTTGAACATCTTGTGTCATTTTATGGGAGAATTTCTGCTATGCATGAATGAATTATCTAAAGAGAGAACTTGGACCATTAACATTGCTTATATGTGTAGATGGACATTCCAGCTTGGTACTGAACTCTATATTGGCAGAAATATAACATATGTATCATGCCAATTATTTTGTAGGAGGATTCCTTGATCTTGACAGGCCCAAATCGAGGACTTGCACTATTAGGTGATGCATATATTGAGACTGATTTGAGGATCAAGGACGATGAAGAGCAGCAGGACAAACAACTTAGTAAAGGAATCTTAACGATCAGGGGCATAGCACGTCGAACCTTGAAGAAATGTGAGTTGGAAATCGGCTCCCTTGCTACCAGGCTCAGTACTGTCAATGTGACGTATGGAGTGGTGAAAGCTGCAGTGGAGGGTACTATTGCAATTGAAGTCATACGTGGAGAATTTGATGGAAAAATCACTGCATGCGCCACCAGCATCAAGAAGAGCCTTATGGTTTATGATAGCAAGGTGGCTGGTACTACCAATAGCAGCGGAGTCATCCAACTTTTACAACCCATCATATCTGTGTACCTGAAGGACATGCTGAAAGTGACAATTATTGCGGGTGATGGTAAAAGTAAGAGCCTTGAGTTTGCTCCTAAGGTGTCTAGTGGAGATAAATTTGAAAGTCTCGTTGGTGACACTCAGATGCTTGTTAAGGTTTCTTGGTCGATAATGGGTTGGTAGAACTTTTTTTTTTTTTTTTTGAAACTTGGTAGAACTTTATTGGTAGGATATGCAGTGATGCTGAGGTTAGCACCAAGTTGACCTGACCCTAGCTAGGTACACAAGTAATAGTGTAGAACTAATCTTGGCCGTGGTGAGCTTGTTCTGTTGAATTATTGTCTAGTACCGTGTTGGCTTGTTATGTAGCAGTGCTCGTAATCATATACTCCCTCTGTTTTTAAATTGTTGGCGTCGTTGACCTTTTTCGTTACGTTTGACCGTTAGTCTTATTCAAAATATTTTTTCAAATATGTAAAACTATAAGTCATGTTTCAATTTCCTTTAGTGATAAAATGAATCATAATAAAATATTTGATAATTCTTAAAACTTTTTTGAATAAGACGAATGGTCAAACTAATAAAAAAGTTAACAGCGTCAATAATTTAAGAAGGGATGGAGTACAATACAAATATTGTGTCTGTTAACTACACTATTCTGGTGGCTTGTTTGATGTTGGATGTTCTTGCCTATTGTGATTTGCTGTTGTCCATCTGCTGATTGGAGACAAGGAAGATATAGGATCTATGATTGTTCTTTACTGTTACCTAAAATACTTAGGTTGTGGTGAAGTTGCAAGTCAGCTGAACAATTTTATTGGCCTCTCCTCATGTTGATTTTTCCATAATGTTTTACCTTTTTATTGAATCCATAAGGTCTCGGGATCTTTTATCTGTCGTTTCAGGATTAGATTTGAACTACAAAGTATTATGGTACTAGTGACTGGCAATTACTTACCTATGAGACACTAAACATCCATGCAAATGTTTTTCTCGATTTCTATATTTTTAAAATGAAGAAATCCTTTTTAAAATAATTTAAGATAGTAAATTGAGATTAGATTTAATTTATATAGGATAACAAGATAGACTTTTCCCTCATTTAAAATATCTGAATAAAAGGCTCTTACCAAGTTATAAGCAGCTCGGTTTGTGAAATTGTGGTGCTAGACTGCAGAGAGTGCATATCCTTTGCATTTGTGCAATTAGCATTAGTAGAGGCTGGCCCACATGTCAGCCTCTATTAATGCTAATGCACAAATGCAGAGCATCCCTACTTCACTGCAGATGTTAGTGTCAGGTTCTTGACTGCAACAAGAAAGTTGTGCCACCAGAAAGTTCAGTGCAGTCAATTCAGTGCAACAAGATGTTGTGCGCCTAAAAAAATGCATATAGGTACACTGAAATATGTTTATAGGTAGAAATTAGATTATTCTCAAAATGGGGTAAAATATTTTGCTTACATAGTTAATTCTATTGACAGTTGCTGAAATACAAGTTCAGATCAAGAGCACAAATAAACTGTACTAAAAAAATCTATCAACAAAACTGATGGTTAACTGGTCACTGACCATCTACTTCCAAAATCGAATTTTATCTGGTTAACCAGCTGGTTGTGCGGTTAACCGGTGAACTAGTACCGATCGGTTCTACCGGATCAGTTATGTAAACCTTGGTGTCAGTATGAGCCATGCACTGGAGTGAACATCTTATCTGTGAAGATAGCCTCCTCGGATGTTGGTTTCCTAATACATGTGTATTGCGCCGTCATTGCTAGACAGCAGTGACGATAAGTGTCTTTATCTCTTCCGCCGTGGCAGAAACAGTTGTCAACTCATCAACTCTGAGGTAGATTTCTGTTGCATATAAAGATCTTAGGGTGTGTTCGTTTCTGGGGTCTAAACTTCATAACTGTCACATTAAAAAGAATCATACTATTTAGAAGTACTAAATAAAGTTTAATTGTAAAATAAATTATAGGCCTCTAGACTAATTCACGAGACGAATCTAATGAGGTTAATTAAGTCATGATTAGAAGACGGTTACTGTAGCATCATTTTAGCAAAATATAGATTAATTAAGCTCATTAGATTCATCTCAAAAATTAGCACCAATCTGTCAAAAGGGTTTTGTTATTAAATTAATCAAAATATTCATAAATAGTAAAATTCTCTTCGATGTGACATTGCTAAATTTTAGAGGGCAGAAAACGAACAGTGCCTTAAGTATCACCTGCATCTTTCGTGGACGGAGAATCTAAATCTGTGTGGTGCCTATTGAGTTCGGTTTATTTAGACATTAAAGTAAAACTTGTGAAGAAGTCTCAAATGCTCGAGAGTGAGGATGCCACTTCTCCAAAAAAATTTAGGTTTTATTGTTTTGCCTGATCTAAAACAATTTGTCCTGATAGTAATCAACTTACTTCCATGGCCCTTCAGGTTTTACATGAAGAAACAAATTTTTAGTCAATGGTTCAACAATAGTAGTAATAAAGTTGTCTACACAGGATACAGAAATGCAGATGGAAGAAACTTTCCCAAATTACTGCAATGGTCAACAGATGTTACGATATAGCCCCTCACATAGCATCCATCCAGAAGAATGAACCTCCTTATATTGCATAGCAGGAAGCAACCCGACTTTAAAATGCAGTACTTCTGTGAAACGATTAATCCTCTCCAGGATATATGGCCCAACTGGTCGGACAGACGTTGATTCAACTGAAATTGAATGGGTGTTTTAGCTTAATTAACTATAGAAACCGTGAAAACAAAATATCCTAAAAGACCAGTAGCTTTTTTTTCACATGTATGCAAGGAGACCTTTAAAAAATTGCTGGAAGACATGTTAGTTTAATCAAACCCTGAAATCTCTTCACCGTCCCAAAAAAAAAAAGAAAGCAAGAAAAGACCCAGAAATAAGAATCAAACAGTCTTGACCTATGGGAGATCACTCCATGTACATGGTAAATATTTCAAACAGCTCACAGCACTCGCCAACAAGACCATAACAGATAAGAAACAGTTGTCATACACATCAATAGAGGTACTGCATAAGTTCATTACATAACAAGCCTAGCACCACGACAGTCGACAGTAATTCAACATAACGACCAACACATTTCCCTCACAGCAGTACCAACACTATTTACACAAATAAACTTATTCCAACAGAGTCTCACACAACATGACAATGCTTAGAACAAATAGATCTGAAGGAATCAGGAGTACATTATTGACCAAGAAACCTTAATGCGCAGCTTAGTGGTGCCAAGAGTGCTTATAACTTTTTCTCCTTTGTTGCCTCTTGGAGTAAATTCAATGCGTACAGATTTATTACTATCAGTCTTTGCATCAATTATCAGCATATCCTTTGTATAGACACATATAACAGGCTGCATCAGTTGGATAACTCCATGACCATCATCAGTCTTGGCACCAGACATTTTGCTGTCATAAAGGACAATTCTCTTCTGGATGCTGGTGGTGTGGGCCGTGATTGTTCCATAAAATTCTCCTTGTACAATCTTAACTGCAACAGTTGCCTCCACAGCTCGTACCACAGCAGCATACATCACACTCACAGTACTAAGCCTGGTAGCAATAGAATTCTCTTCAACTGTACAATGATCCATTGATCGGCCTGCTATGCCCCTGATAGTTAACATTCCTTTACTGAGTTCCCTGTCCTGCCCTTCATGATCCTTGATCTTCAGATCAGTCTCAACAAAATTATCATCTAACAATGCAAGTCCTCGTTTTGGGCCAGTCAAGATTAACTGTTCATCCTGTAGAAAAAAATGAAAATTAGCCATTAGCTGCATATTTTCCAAATATAGGATTTTGAAAAGTAGATGTAAATATCAGACACATCGCACGTAGAAACTGTGACGAAACTTCCAACTGTCCAGTGCTGAATCAGCTACCAGATAGAATCATCCTGTGTTTCCAGTACTGTCATGCACATACCGATGCTTGCTTACAAAACTACTGAAAAGACAAACACATGGCAAGTGTATGCTGCATTCTGAGCTAGTCCCAATGCCAAGTTTCATTTCGCTATTTCCAAGATGCCAGGTCATCTGAAGAGCTATGAAATCTTCAATGAAACTGACAGACTTCCAAAGGACAGTTTCATTCTATATAGTTTCATATATTTGTCGCAAGATGTTATGATTAAATGTATCACATGCTGTTATTTTCAGATCAATTACTAGCACATGAGAACTAAGAATAAATCACATTGACAAGTCATTGGAATTATTTACGAAAATGATAAATTATTGGATCGTGGTTGGATTGGGCCATAATTGCTGTGCTTTGTACGAAAAGGATCCTCAAGCCATAGCACATCACTTTGAGGTGGACATTTGAGGGATGGTCATGGTAGATGAAGCTTGGGAGAGGCAAGAAGATGGCTTGGGAACTTCACCGATTTCAAACCGTGCTAGTCTCTCTCCTAATACATGGAACGTCATGTCATCGGTTTGGCTGAGTTGGCACTTCATTTATGGAAAACAAAACCAGCCTTGGGACTAGCCCATGCATACTCCCGCCAGGTGTCGCCTCTTTATTCATCCACGATTTGAGGCCCAACAATAGGTGGGCCTGCTACTTTAAGCGGTTTGTTCTTTGCTCCGTGACGTTCTACAGATTTCTGTTTGAGAGATAAATCTGTTTTAAAACAGAGGCGATCATCTCAAAAGAAAAATTAGGTGATTATCCCCAAATAAAAACACTCCAGCGATGGCAACCAGAGCTGGAACTCCTCACAGCTTCAAATCAACGTCGCCCGTCTATAATCTGATGCAACTGTAACACAAGCATACTGAGATCCACCTCGCGCAATCACTAGTCGATGCCCAGAATCACCTCAATGACCCCAGCTTGGCTCGAATTGATCTCTGGAAAATCGATCCCCTTGCAACTCGTCTCGGCATCATATCGCCGTCAATCAAGATTGCTACGCAGCACAACTCAAGCTCAAGTCCTGGCAACTTTCGGTCAAAAGAAAAAGTCCTGGCAACTAGATCGAGGCCTCATGGAGGCGAGGCTCTCTCAAGCTCTAAGCTTTGCGATGGGGATTCAGTTGAGAGAGAGCGCCGTGTTAAGAGATTGGAAGTAAACAGAAGATAACAGACGGTAAGTCACGATAGGAGGTGACGGAAACAGTGTGGGGCCACCAAATGAACGGGACGAACCAGAGAATGACAGGTGGCGGGAGCACGCATGGGAGCACACACCGGGAGCAGGGAAGCCGCATCAAATACAATGAGAATATTAATTTAGTGATGCCTAAATTCACTAAACTTTCGTTCTCATCTTTATATAAATCCAAACAAGAACAAATGATGGACATTGCTAGTGTTTTATAAACAACATGTAGGGCTTACGATGCGGATCATCAATTGCAGGTCAGCAGTATTTCCTCCATAGTATGGAGAACAAAGAACATGATTTAGGAGGAAGAATTGTACCTTAGAGCTGATGAGTTGGCAATTGTCTCTATCGCGACGGAAGAGATAAACGCACTTGTGGTCAATGCAGTCTCTGGCAATGACAGTACCATAGACTTGGATTGGGAAGCCAACATCCGAGCAGGCAATCTTGACAGATAAAATGTTCACTGCCTCAGAAAAAGGGATGCTTTTGTTTTTGTAGACTTTGTCCGTAAATCTCATGGGACCAATGGGCGCTGTGGTGCAGAGAACAAAAGAAACATTGGAAGAATTAAATTGAAACAAGTCTGATACGGAATGGCAAGATGTAGTATCATCTTGCAGGGAGATGCAAAGGGAGAGTTACTTACACTCTTCATTGTGGTCGAATGTAACGGGGAACAAACGATTGTAGTAGAAGCCCTGCTGTTTGGGATCGAAGTCGATGACGCGAGCCTCGCATTGTTTGATCCAACCACCGTAGAAGTCCCCATCCAGCTTGAGACGCCTTGCCTCCTGCAGCGCTTCCTGCCTCAGCCTCTCCGCCTCCTCCGCACGCTCGGCCTCGCTCATGCCGGAATAGTCCGGGTCCCTCACCTCGGAGGAGAGGCGCGAAAATTCCAGGAACAAGGCCTGTCGGTCCTCCACCAATTTCGCAATTTCTGCCTCTTGCGCCACCGTGCCTCTTAATTTAATGATTGCCAGCTGGATGTCCTGAACCTTCTCCAGGATCAAGGTTATGCGATTCCTCAGATCCTGCGCCTCCATCTGCTGCGCCTGTGCCCACGTACTAGGCGCGTCCACCCACACCTCCTCCTCCTCCTCCAGCATGATGGATGATGATCTCGCACTCGCACGGCAGGCCAAGCCAAGGGAAGAAAAGGGATGACACGATTTAGGGTTTGTTTACGACTTGTTGCTGCTCTAGGCTGATGATATTTTTATTTTTTTTTGGTATGAATTTCCTTCTACGGATGATGAGGTGGACTGGAAGAAAGGAGGCCATAATCACGACGACCCATATAATAAGACACGAATCAGCTTCTACTTGTTTTCTAATAAAAACTCCTTTGGGCTTGTATTTTATCGAGGCCGAGCCCACCACGGCCCAAGGCAGTGTAGTTTCCTTTTGCCTCAGCAGCGATTATATTTAACCCTCTAAATTCGGTCCTTACCCAGCGTTGACATCTTCCCACGTCATCCTTTTTTTACCCTCCGTCGAATCCTTCGATCGCCGAATCCTTGCGTCGTGGGTGAACTCCGCGCGGTGAAAAAGTCTGCTTCTATAGTGCCGCGCGTCGCTCTCCGTTTCGTTACTCTTACGTGGCCGCCGTCGCTGGCCTCCCTTATCTTTTCGTCTGCCTTGCTGGCCCGTTCCTCCTCTCTCCGTTCCTCACCGCTTCGCTCTTCTTTTCTCCGGACCTGTCGTCCTCGCATCGACGCCGCTCTTCATACGTACTCGCCGGTCCCTTCATCCTTCCCTCTTGCCCTTTATCTCTTTTTCTCCTTCTTATTGTCCTCCTTTTTTTTTTGCTTTCACCGTGCTTGTTCTTCGTGTTTCTTGTTTTTATCCTTTAGATCCGCCGCTTCCTCGTTTTGGTTCTTCGTTTTCCTTGTTTTTGATCATCAGTTCTTGGTGTTCTTTACTGCATTTCTTGTTTTTAGGTCCGGTGTGTTTTCCCCTTTTTTTTGTTCTTTTCGCCTTCTTCTTTCTTGTCCTGCCTCTGGGGGATTCACCGCCGCTTAGGGTTCCTCGCGTCGGTTCGCTCGTTCGGCTGCTGCATGGATTTCCTTCCTTGCCGGCCTCGACCGGCGGATTTGCTCTTCGCGTTCCTGCCGTCGGCGCGCCCGGGTAGTATCCGTCGTCGCGGCCGGCCTTGCCGGCTTCGACCGGCGGATCTGCTCTTCGCGTTCGCCCCCGCCGTGCTGCAAAGCCGGGTCTGCTCTGACCGCGCTGCCTGTTTCGTTGGTCTCGTCGGCATCCCGGGGGATGTTCTCCTGCCGGCCTGGGACTGGACTCGGCTCTTGGGTGGTGCTGCCTCCCGCCGTTGTCGCTCCGTTGCTGTGGTCGCGACCCCGCCCTGTGGTCATGCTTGCGCCGCCGATGTGCCACGCGTGCGGCACCACCAGATGCGCTGCTTCTCCTGCATTATTGTCCTCCCTTATTAGTTCCTCTTGCACGCCGCTTTGGCAGACATAGGCTCATCCAGGTGCCTTTTCTGTTTTGCGATTTGTTCCGGATTGCAGGACGGCCTCTGCTCTCTGCTTAAAATTTCTACTCCTCTTGCACGTAATTTTTCTTCCTCTGCCCGTGCTTGTTCTTAATCTATTTTGTAGCATTTTTCCTCCTTTGTTGCCTTTACTGCTGAGCTTTTCCGTTTCGGATTATTTTTTCCCTTTTTGGATGTAGCTCCGGTATATATCCTACTAATATCTCCACCGTCTTTCCTTTCTTGCTTTTGTATGCAGGTTCTCTGGCCTCTGATTCATCTGCTCTTCTGTCCTGTTGGAACTACACCATCAGCTGCATCAAAGACGCCATGAAAGGATTTGGGTGATCAAGGTACTGCTCCTTTCTGCATATTCTCCTTTGCATTCTACCGACCCTGCCTAAAAAAAAAGGTCAACACATATTTACATTCGCAGCCTGCACATTTACTGATGAATCACAGCATATGGTTACTTACTATGCGTATGGCTGTCATCTGCTGCGACTTTTTTGTTTCGAAGAAAATTAGTCTTTCCTATTTCTATCCTGCACATGTCTGCATGGTACCTTGGGTCATAATAATGCTTTTGATTGTGTATTGACATTTAACGACTTCGTTGCTTACTTCCTGGCACCCTTTATTCAGCCTAACCTTTGCTAATTCTGCTGCTGACCTGTTCACTCCCGTTTACTCAAGTTCGTTTTGTTGAAGGCAACATTTGTTTTACCTGTCCCATGTTTAGTATGCATTTTTTCTCTGCCTACTGTTTCATAGTGTGTTTCATCATCTTGCCTCTTAATACTTATGTTACCTGCCCTGCCTCTTTGTTTATCATGCATTATTTATACAGGCCTTCGTAATCAATTAGAAGTCATGCTATTTTCTATTCGTTCTATACACAGCCCACTCTGCACTGTTTTTTTGGCGCCTTATATTACTTCCCTGCTTTATAGTTTATAGGCCTTTTCCTCTTACATTACTGTTATATTCCCTTCCCTTATTAGATCATGCTTTGTCAGACTTTGTGGATCTTCACTCTCGGAGCCCTTTTGCTGTTTTCCGTTTCCCGGGTCCATCTTCTTCTTGTTTGAGGCCTCACAAGGAGTGCTCAAGGTATTGTCCTTTTCTACGCCATCTTCTTCCTACTATTTGTTCTTTCTTATTTATCAGCCTGTAGCCATATCTCTGCTAGGAATTCCATATATTTTTGCATCATATATATCATGTTTCCTACAACCTCGGTGCGCTAACTACAGTTTCCTTTTGATTTTCCTCTTCTTTCGTTGGATTGTTTTGGTCCCTTGTGTCGCTCCCTGTTGTCTATTTGATTGTTCTATAGTCTTCTTTCAGTGTGCCCCTCCATTTTTTCTGTCCCAAATGTTTGCTGTTAGTGCGTCGTATGCTGTATTACTACAGGCTGTTCTGGAGCGGTTCCGAGGCATTTCCGTTGATTATATATGTGAGGTTGCCGATGATGGAACTGTCCTGGCTGGTGTTGAGCTAGAGTTGCCGATCCCCGATCAATTGGGTTCTGCCCGTCGTTTCTTTTTCTGGGGTCAGCCTCAAATAACATGTATGCCGGCTCATGAGCAGGCTGCATTTCAGGCTCTGGCTTTCCTACAGTCCCTGTATGGTTTTATTGTCATTGACTATAATTACCAGCCATTAATGTTCTATAGGAGTCTCGCTGAGTCAGCTATCGCTTTTGCGACTGCCACGATCCAATGGCTGTCTTGTATTGACCCATCTGGTTCTTTGGTACGTGATTATGTCTCCTACTTAAGCATTGCTCCCTATTTGTCCATGTAGCTGCCTCTTTGCATTAACTTCTCGCTAAAATGAATCTTACACCGCCCCGTGTTACCTACTAGATCTCCGGTCTATACTTCTTGCAATTTTAGTATTTCTTATTCATCACTTTTGCCCTGTATGGTTCCTCTTTACTTAGCTTTTGGTGCAATGTCGTCCTACCTTCAACACTGTCGTACCGTCTAATGGATCGTAAGAGGAAGAGTACGTCCCCGTGCTACCTGATCCGTTTCCTCGTAACTTTTTGTTTCACTGTTTGTGTGTTATATGTTCCTCTGCCCTTTTTAAATGCTACTTAGGACCAGCATCTTTCTCTTCTACATCTTCTGACCCCGCGGCTAATCGTCGTGCTCGGAAAAAATACCTTGACAAAAAACGTGGGAACCTGCCAGGTATAGAAATATCGTTTGCCTTGTTGTGTATACGCTTACCTGTACCTTAAGTTATTAGCTCCCATCCTCCTTACCTTCATATGTAACTTGTTTCCTATCCAATTCGGTAGGCCCAACGTCAGGCTGCTTTAGTACCAGCAAATCGGCTCATTTCACACCAGAATACACCGAGTTCCTAAAAGGTGCTTGAACTGTGCATCCACTAATTTGTTCCTAATAACTTAACTGTAAAGCCCTATCTGATTCCTAATTCTAACTGTTACATACCCTTCCTGTTTATCGTTAGCATCGTACAAGCAGCGATCGTACCATGGCTCCCCAGACTACACATGCGAGTACTGTGGCGCTTTATTCTGGTATGCAGAAAGGTCATCTGGAGCGTCAGCTTCTAGATCCTCACGGCCTCAATACTACCCGTGCTGTAAAGGTGGCAAGGTTTACATAGCGCCACATAAAGACCCACCCCCTTTCTTCGTGAGTTACTCAACTTTGATGGTGGTGCACGCTCAAAAAAATTCCTCCAACACATCCGCCAATATAACTGTTTATTCAACTTCATATCCATGGGCGCTAGAATAGATCATGAAATCAACCAACGTGGTGGAGTTTATGTCTTTCGGATCAATGGACAAACGTATCATCGTATTGGCTCTTTGCTTCCATCAGATGGTGCTCCTCCTAGATTTGTTGAGCTTTATATATATGACACTGAAAACGAAGTGACTAATCGAATACGTGCTTTGGATCCTTCTGAGCAGATTGAAGATGACCTTGATAGAGATATCATTAATGGTCTCTTACGCATGTTAGACGACTGCAATCCATTAGTACAAAAATTTAGAATGGCGAGAGATCGTTTAAGAGAAAATGAAGGTGAGAACGTCGGCATTCGTATTGTTGGTGCACGTGACGGTGATCCTGTTCAGTGCAACATGTCAGATTCAAACGATCTTGCTATATTAGTTGTTGGCAATTTCTCTTTAGATACTTACAAACGTGACATCATTGTCCACTGTGCTGATAACCGCCTCCAACGCATCTCATCTTTGCATCCAGCACTTATGGCCTTGCAATATCCTCTTCTTTTCCCTTATGGTGAGCGTGGTTTCCAGCTAGGCATTCCTTACATACAGCGTAATCCAACACCGGGCGGAAAGAAGAGGTGCCTCACAATGACTGATTTCTTTCGTTATGAATTCCACTATAGAAAAGGCCAGCCCAATCCATATTTATGTTGCTCTCGTCTCTCTATGCAAGGTAGGGTCGATGCTAGAGCCTTAATCGATGAAAATAATTTGCAGTGGATCCTTGACAACCAAAAGAAACTTAGAGCACATCACTACCAGGGAATAGTTGATGCTGTTGCGAGTGGGACTTTTGACGGTGATGCTATAGGCAAGCGAACATATCTTCCTGCAAGCCATGTTGGTGGTAGACGCTACATGTTACTGAATTTTCATGATGCTGTTGCTATAACTAGAGTATATGGCGCCACGGATCTGTTCTTGACTTTTACTTGCAACCCTAAATGGCCAGAGATTTATGAGGCTTTGCTGTTAGAACCTGGCCAGAAATACACTGATAGGTCTGACCTTGTTGTTAGGGTCTACCATATCAAATTGCAGGAACTATTGTCTGACATTAAAGATGGATCCATTTTTGGTTCTATTAATGCACGTGAGTGATCCTGCATTTCCTAAACCTTCACGTTCCATTTCGTTGGCTATTTCTTTTTATTAACTGTCTCTCCTCCTTTGCTGCTCCGTTGACTATAGTTCTGCACACTATTGAGTTCCAAAAGCGTGGGCTGCCACATGCCCATATGCTGATATGGTTAGCTCTAGGAATTGAGCTCCCTGCCATTGATTCGTTCATTAGTGCTGAGATACCTGATCCAGAGGTTGATCCTCTTGGATATGCTTTAGTGGCAGAGCACATGATACATGGCCCTTGTGGCCCTGATAATAGCAATTGCTCTTGCATGAGAGATGGCGTCTGCACAAAGGGATTTCCAAAACCCTACTGCCAAGAGACGAAGCTTGACGAACAAGGGTTTCCTATGTATCGTCGGCCTAATAATGGCAGGTTTGTTAGAAAAGGTAATGTTAATCTTGATAATCGCTATGTTGTTCCGCATAACATGTTCATTTTAAAAAGCTCCAGGCTCATGTGAATCTCGAGTTCTGTAATAAAGGCCATCTTCTAAAATATCTTTTCAAATATGTTACTAAAGGTCCTGACACTGCAAAAATCTATCTTGAGAGAATTAGAAGAGGTGAGGATACACCCCATGATCCTGAAACATCTACCATTAATGAGGTTAAGGAATATTTGGACTGCCGATATATATGTGACCAAGAAGCGTGTTGGCGAGTCTTGGGATTTGATATACATTGCCATTATCCTCCTGTTGAGCGGATGCCCGTGCATATGCCAGGTGAAAATTTTGTTACATGGGATGAAACTCAGCAACTAACAAAAGTAGCTACTGATGAACGCCTTAAAAAATCAATGCTGACCGAGTGGTTCGCTACTAATGAAAAAACCCTGATGGCCATGCCTTAACATATTGTGATTTTCCTAACAGATTCACATGGGTTGATACACATCGGTACTGGAAACCGAGGAAAAATAGCTTTAAGATTGGTCGTTTGTACTCTGTTCATCCGACCGCCGGTGAACGATATTTCCTTAGAATGCTTCTTATGATTGTTAAGGGTGCGAGAAGTTATGTTGATTTAAGGACATACAATAATATTGTTTATGACACATTTAAAGAGGCATGCGCTGCTAGAGGTCTCTTAGGTGACGATTCTGAATGGCTCTCTGCATTCAACGAAGCTGCTGCTTGGGGCTCATCTCCCAAATTAAGGGATTTCTTTGTCACTATTTTGATCTTCTGCGACGTTAAAGATGAGTTTGCCTTCTTTGAAAAAACATGGTCTTTTTTAGGAGATGATATACAGCGAGGATTTCAAAATTGTGTAAAAAACCGGAGCTTTATGCTTTCGCCGCACCAACTCAAAGACCTCATACTAGATGAGCTTGCCTTATTATTCACTAAACATGGACGAAATATAGATGAGTTTAAGCTGCCTCGAAAAAAAACTGGTTCCACAGACGCAACTTTTAACAGGCTTATTCATGATGAGCTAGCATACAATGTACATGAACTAGGCGTCCAAGCAGACTCATTTTGTGCTCGATTAAACTCTCAACAGATAGAAGCCTTCCATACTATTGTTGATTCTGTCATTAATGAAAAGCCTGGATTTTACTTTGTTTCTGGGTATGGTGGGACTGGAAAAACATTTCTTTGGAATGCTATTTGTTCATTTTTAAGAAGCAAGAAAAAAATTGTTTTAACTGTTGCATCTTCCGGTGTTGCTGCTTTGCTTTTACCTGGTGGTCGTACTGCTCATTCTCGTTTCAAATTGCCTTTAAAGGAAGATGACAAGCCTGTATGTGAGATGAAGAGAGGAACCATGCTTGCTGACCTGATGATCGCGGCTTCTCTTATTATCTGGGACGAGGCTCTTATGACACATAGGAGATGCTTTGAGGCTTTGGATACGTCATTACGTGATATTTTATCTCACGGCCATCCAGAAAATAGAGACCTTATCTTTGGTGGTAGAGTCGTTGTCCTTGGTGGCGACCTGCGACAAATACTTCCAGTTATAGAAGGAGGAACTAAATCTGACATTATTAATGCATCTGTAACAAACTCTCCCCTTTGGTTCTATGTTAAAGTTATAACTCTTACTATAAATATGAGGCTAGCCTCACCGAACATGGACCCATGCGTTCAAGCTGATATTGCTAATTTCGCTCGTTGGGTTCTTCATCTTGGAGAAGGAAAGCTACCGGTTCAGAAACTTAATCCTGATGAGCCTGAACCAACATGGATAGAAATACCTGAGCAGTACTTGATTAAAACTGATGCAGACAAAATTGCTTCTATTGCCTCTGCCGTGTATACAAACTTTGAGACAAGCTATGCTGATCCAACATATCTATGTAAACGTGCGGTCTTGACCCCGACAAATGATATAGCTGATGATGTTAATTCACATATGCTCTCACTTGTTCCAGGCACCGCACATGAGTATTTTAGCTATGATTCTATTTGCAAATCCAGTGACACTATTGAAGATGCTGATCTTTTATATCCTCCTGAGTTCTTGAACGGTCTTAACCTAAACGGTTACCCACATCATCTATTAGTTCTCAAAGTAGGGGTACCTGTGATGCTTCTGCGCAATCTTAGTCAATCAGATGGTTTATGCAACGGAACTAGGCTCATTATTACTAAACTCGGTGATTTGGTTTTTGAGGCAATGATTATAACAGGCAAAAATACTGGTGATATTGTCTATTTACCTAGAATTGTTTTACAGTCTGATAAAACCAAAATGCCTTTTGTTCTACAGCGGCGCCAGTTCCCTGTTAAGTTATGCTATGCTATGACCATCAATAAGAGCCAAGGTCAAACTCTTGATTATGTTGGCTTATATCTGAAAACGCCTGTATTTACACATGGCCAACTATATGTCGCTGTTTCTAGAGTAACATCTAGCCATGGTCTAAAGATACTTATTGTAAATGAAGATGGCTCATGCGGCTCCATAACTAAGAATATTGTATATAAGGAGATCTTACCCTTGATATAATACATGTTTCCTAGCTTTACCTGTACATTTATTTTTGCCTACATGTATAATACTCTCTTTTTACCTGCCTACCAGTATTGTTAATAAGGAGATCTTACCCTTAATATAATACATGTTTCCTATCTCTACCTGTAGATCTATCTTTATTTATATATGCAATGCCTCACTTTTTACTATCCTGCTCAAATAGTCTATTCACATCCCTATTACTATCTTTTATTACCGCTGCCTATGTTATCCATATGTGCTACCGGGACTGTTCTTTTGGTCCTACCGGCCATTTACAGTGAAAAGGCTTTGTCCTACCGACAAACTTGCAATTTGAGGCAATAGCGCAGTTCCATACACTGGCTTCTCCATGTACCTACTCAAAAAATCATGTTCTTGTTACCTTATTCTGTGATATTTATACTATCCTATTCATTCCTTTTTGTGCCTTATATGCACTGATACCTAAAACAATAAACATGTAGATGTCGTTCGTCCCTATCAGACAGCTGGATAAGCATTTCAAGTTTGGCTCTATCCTAGCAAGGATTTCTCGGATGTGGGATTTTCGTGGAGGAAAAGATGATGGAGAACTCAAACATGTTGACCTTGTGCTGGTTGATCAGGAGGTAGCTATTTTTCTTCTACCGATTGCACCTTGTGCGGTTCACAATTTATCTAACACTTATTACTTTGCCTATCAACAACATAACATATGTTGTTCCGCTATGTCATTTTCTTCGTCTTTATCTCTGTGTTTACATGTTACTTATCTCCTGTACCTTTATTTTCTCTCAGGGAGCAGCCATGTATGCAGAAATAAGCGCCTATGTTTGCCAAAGGACATCGTTCAGCCTTGTTGAAGGCGAGGTGTATGTGTTTAGCAGGTTCAGAGTTGTTGATCCAAAACCAAGGTTCCTCCCGTTTGAGTCCAAGTTCATAATCAATATAACACATCTAACGATCATTGAGAAACCCGCTGGTGCTATACCAGACATCCCACACTATGTGTACAACCTGTCAAATCTGACCGATGTTTCATCTCTCGTTGGTGAAGACAAATACTTCATAGGTACATCACTTCTCTGGTAAATTTACTATTTAAGAAACATACCAATCGCTTACACGTATTATATTTTTCGCAACAGATGTAATTGGCCTTGTAACTGAAGTTGGTGAAGCTGACCTGAAGCTGCTTGCTAGACAACCCAAACCTACTCTACGCCGCCAGATTACCCTTCAGGATACAAGGTACACAAAGCCTCTGAGCAAACATATATTCAGCGTTCTGTTCAAACACTTGGAGTGTTGATAGGTGCTACATATTCTCGCTACGTTCTCCTGATTCATTTGTTATGTACAGGCAAAATGAAGCCAGAATATTCCTTTGGGGTGAACGCGCTAATGACTTTGATGCTGATAGGATCTGTGCCATGAGTCAGGAACAACATGTTGTCATCATATTTGTTGGGCTCATGGCAAAAGGATACAAAGGTATTTAAAAATCAGTGCTACCTTTTTCTTTCCTGTCTAACAGTCTCATGCAGATTCCCTACTGACATATATAATATCTTGCTTAGTGGGAGATTCTTTCAGTGGCAACTCATCATGCCGGTGGTATATCAATCCTGATGTCCCTGAAGTTCGCATGTTCCTTAATGAGTATGCACTGCCTTATAGCACCTTTCGATTCAAGTTCACGTGCTCTATATATACGTTCCTTTCATCTACATAGTGCTCCTTGTTTATTCACTGAGTTACTTATCAAACCGTAGACTGAAGAATGAACCAAAAGCTATCACACGACTACCGGCTGATCCTGATGTTGAGGTTGCACAGCAACGCCCAAAGCCTAGCCTAATGTCTCTTGCAGACATCAGTGCAACTAATCCATATGATTTCCCGGTATGTTCATCGCATATCAGGCTTCATAATATTTAAGTAACACACGTTCGTACAAATGGCTCACCATATAAATTCAACAGCGTGAAGGTTTTAGGTGCACGGTCACACTAATAAGGTATAATGCGGACCAAGGCTGGCTTTTCCCATCCTGCAACAAATGCAGCAAGACTTCCCATCCTTATGGCTCCGGCTACAAATGCTCCCGTGATGGCTGCACTGGCTACAAATTCAAGTAACTATCGCTTGCTCTTACCAGTTCTCTCTTATACTATATCCCTATCTACATGGTCAGTTCCCACGTATATTTACTACATTTTACTCTCAACCTTCGTGGTAGATACAAACCGTGTTACACGGCCTCTGACGGTACAGCTGAACTGGATCTTCTTTTCTTTGATGATGCTGGACGTGATCTTATTGGTAAAGATGTCACTCATCTCATGAGGCTGAATCGTAATTCTGGTGCGGTGCCAAGTGATATAGCTGCACCAGTTGGTCAGAGATATGACTTTGTTATCGCTATCACTGGCAAAGCATTTGAGCGCGTTGATTACTCTTATGAGGTGAGGAAAATTGAACATGCCTATGGTCGACAGCCAGCTCTTCCAATGCTCCAGCAGCCTGTTGAGCCAACGCCCCTTAGTGACCATAACACAGCACAAAAAACTCATACTGAAGAGCAGCTGCAGGTATGTCCCTAACCAATTAATTTTTTTCATCCTTATTTGTCTGCACGAAAATTTAAAACCATGCCACTCCTCCCTGCTGTTTCATATACATGTAGATTACTTCCCATATTTTGTGATTTCGTCCGCTGTCGTAATCACTTTAACCATTAATAATATAAAGGCTGCATAATGAACTACTAGGCCGCATTATAACTGATACGAACAGCTATGTTCTTGTTTACAGATATTTGATCACATGCAGCTTAATATATTTTACAAACGTTCTTTGTTACCTATCTCTTCATTTTGAAAATCTGCTTCTCGTCCGAGCATGCCTGCCCTTTTTCTACCCTATATATAAACCTTTCTTCCTCTGTTACAGATAACACATGGTACAACAACTCCACCGCCAACGTCTGATTCCCCAACAATCGCTCCTACCGTTGCTGCTGCACAGTCAAGGTCCATTTACCGCCTGTCCCAAAAAACATTCCCATCCTTTTCCGTTATATGTAAATTAGTTACAGATTAGTTTACCGATCTATGTAATTTAACCTTCCTATTATTCTGTAAACCCAGCAGCACCAAAGTACAAGAGACAGAGAAAGAAATAGCAGCTCGCAGGCGCCTCACATACAAAGATGCTGATACAACCCATGCTGTAAGCTCTTCAACGTTGCTACCATTTTTTCCTAAAAAACCCTACCTATTCATCGTACTCCTTTACCACATGACAAAGGGCACACAGGACACTGCTGCATCTGTACAAGAAGATATGACCAGCGCGGCTAAGTAAGGCCCTTAAGAACCTTGTGCCTCTCTCCTTCACTCACCTTCCTAACATGTATTTACATCAATTATTTGACAAACCTCTGCCTTCATTAGTGATCCAGCTAACCGAAATGCTGGAAAATTGGAGGGACCTCCCCCGCAAAAAAGGCTAAAAATGTTTGAGGTATACTATGTTTTGCTTTGTACCTAACTGCTTACCAAATACAGTCTATCATTATTCCAACTTTCATACTCGCCTCTTCCTGTTACAGGTGCTTCGCTGACTGATCACATTAGTCTTGCTGTGTAGGACGCTGCACCAAAAGAGGCATGGAACTGCTGCCTATGATATTTGGCGTGGCTATTTTGTTCTGTAGAAAGACCTATGTTACCTCTTCCTGTAACCGCCTTTAGCTTTGTTGCTGCCTTGCCAGACGATCAGTTCCCTGTAATTATATCCTCGTGGTAGATGGTTCAGAACCGCTAATGCTTTAGCCAGTAGAGTAGCTCTGCCTATTTCTATCCTGTAAATATAGCAGCCTACCTTATCGCTGATGCTTTAGGCAGCCGAAAACTCTATTTTGCTGTAATATATCGGTATGGGACCACGTACTATGCATCGTCAAACAAACCTGTCAACCAGCACTCTATTTTCTACTGCTTTTTTACTCTGCCTAGCCTCCTTTTAATTTTCGCAGATTGCTCACTCTTCTCACCAATTATTATCTTTTCTAGCTGTCCTAATTAAAAACACATACACCTTGTTCCTCCTACACTCTATTCAAATGCGCTCAAAATCATTTCCTGTTACGCGATCATTCAGCTAAGAACAAATACGTATAATGCATGTATATGGTATCAATATTCGCAAATTCAATATTGCAAATTTACAATGCCTCTAACAAAACGGTATAGGTGACACAGAAATCAATCGAAAATTAAAAGCCCACAAAAACACAGCCCACCTTACAAACCAGCCCATTCCCACAGGAGAGCTCTACAGCCAGCAAACAGCTAAACAGACCTTATCGGAAGAGGATGACTAGGACTCTTGGCTGCTGCTTCGCCTACCTACCCATCGACTCTGTGCAGGCGCCATCTCCCACCTCCAGACTTCCGCCTCCGTTCGTCAGGCAGCAGCCAGCAGGAGGCGCCGCGTCCCGTCTGCTCTACGCCACGCCGCATCGCCGTCGCGTGCCATCTCCCACAGGTCCGCGTCGCTCTCGCATGTTACCTCCCACAGCATTAGAGTACCAGGTTACCCAATCTCCATATTTATGCTTTCTTGATTTTTCTCATCTAACCATGCACGATTAAATGATTCTTAAAGCTGTTCTGTAATTCCCACGCCATCACCATGTTCCTCTTTACCCTCCCCTCATTTCTCGCCCAGCTTAACCATTAACAGTTTTACCTACCATTTTCGACCTCCAACCCTAGGACCAGTCAACTTTATCTGCATTACATCTAATCTCATGCAAAACAGCTCTGTTTAGATCCCAAGCAACCAGTAGATCAGCCGCTCATGTTGATATATAGTATAAACGCTTTATAATTACCAAAAAATCCTACTCTCTATCTACTAAAAACAACAACGATTTCTCTTTTATTATTACTGCAGAATGGAAAGCTCTGCTCATACACCACACCCGTTGGCGCCAATCGAAGAAGACTTTCTACCAAAGGTACCTTTATAATTCAGCAATTCTTTAATTAACCATCTCTACTTGCCCTCTTCACAACGTTTAGCTATCTATGTCACAAGGTACCCCGCACAGTGGAAGTAGACCGGCGAGTGCTCCTTGAACACGCACTCTCTAAACTTAATCAGCGCATCCATGAAGAAGAGACAGACACAACTCTTGGTCTGCACTCGTTCAGCATAACGATTGGATTGCCACCGCATCGACAAAACTTTGAGCCAACCAAGAAACCCTTCAAGGCGTTCAGTAGTAAAAGTAGCCATGATGCTATACAAGAGGCGTGTGAACATGCTTTGGCCTACCTTGAAGACAATTCACTTATCACAGTCAAGGACATTATGTCCACAAAGATTAAACGTTTGCGTGCAGATGCGTCTTGGGCCGGCTTGTTTCAAGACAGACTGACTACTCTCCAGCCCATTGCATTTGGAGCGCAGGCGATGAATGAGAACCTCCTCATCAAAATCCATACTGCCTGCTCACAACACGCTGACGACCTCCAGGTTGCATTCGAACCTGTTTCTCAATATGCAGACAATACTACAATGCCATCCATGATCTACACTGGTCCAATGCCTGTAGAAACCCCTTCTCAGCGGCTTGCAGCATGTTTGGCTGATGTTTATGAGCAGATTCGGAGGTTTTAGTATCACTGCCTTATCCTACCAAGACGTTATTAAAAAAGGGAGCAGCTTCCTCATGCTTTCCTCAGCATGATGCAAAAATCCTGTGTACATAGTTTAACCTTCCAGTCTGCACCAAACTGTTCTATTTTACCTTGTGTCCTGTAATGTTTAAACTATGTTATTACTGCTCTGTGTAATAGAGACTGTCTATTATTCTGTGCTAAATATCCACATACCGTCTCATCTCTGAAGTATATGGAACAGTATATCCCTTACATAATAATAACGTATCTGCACTCCCTGTCTAACCAGCGCCTCTACTATAAACTATAAATCTTTTAGCCCTATGCGCCAGTAAATTAGCTAAATGTATTATTGTTTCAAGATCGACAGGAAGCAAAACAATATCATCAATTATACAAAAAAAACACTTGCTTACCTGAACAGTATTCGCTTATATCAAAAAAATATATATGTATATATTCATAGGTATTCAGACACAAAGGAACTTAAAACAAAACCGGAAAATCTGGATGCCGAATCGAAAGATCTACAGATGAAACATAACTTACCGGCTTTTATTCTTACGCACTGTTATAACCAAAAAAAAAATGTCGGCCCGGTTTTCCATACCAGTTTACATTATTATACCACACACTTTTCATAAAAAAAAATACTATTCATCTTCCTTCCTTATAACTACTACAAAAATGTTTAATTGCCTAAATACACAGTACTACTGTTGCAGCTGCATCAAATGCACTCCCAGTATTTTTTATATTCATTTTTGCTTACACAAAAGACTACAAATAAAAATTTTACATCGTTGGACAAAACAAAATGATTTTAGGTAGATGCATCTTTATAATAAAAAACAACAGCAGCCGTATAACTCTGCCTTTTTACCGTTCAGGCAGGCCTTATACTCTTTCCGTCATCTGCTCCTCACTTCTCTCTCTTCTCAGCAACAGATCACCGATCTTATCGTCCGCTCCTAAACAGTAGCGGAAGCTGCACCTTAGGCGAGGCACAAGCACAAAGGATTGGCGGTGATCTGCTGTTGCGCAGGGTAAGCAGCAGCGAATCGCTTCGTCGCCAACTCCTATCCGTTCCGCCACCGCGCCGCCCGCGGACTCAAGCAAGACGGCCAGCAACCAAGCCTACCAACAGGCTTCGAACAGCATCAACGGATGCGCTCCGCCCAGGAGCTACATGGTTCGTCCGCTTCCTCGCTAGAGGATTCCTACATTGTTTTGTCCAATACTGAAAGTCACCACTACCAACAGTATTAGCTAGATAATAAAATAGATTAAACATTTGCCTACAACCTCTGTATAAGAGAATAATAAAAAAAACATTTTGATCCGTCGTCTAATCTGCGCCTGGTTGCCCTGGATAACAAAGCAGATTCTACTTACCGTTAATCATTGCAGTTAGTTGGAATCACACGCTGTTGCTTTAAAATTTTTAGGTTAGTTTCTCTTTGCTTAATCAACCAAGAACACCAAGGTTCAGTAGGCTGCATTTATCACTCAACCTTAGTACAGCAACCTTCCTACTGGTAATGAATCAATCTATTACACAGCCAACAACCTAATAAATACCTATCAGCTAATTTCGATTTTTTGTTATCAGCCAACTGAAACAACATTCATACACATTACACATTTCCAATTTTCGATTCATGCACTCCCTACTTCCACATGGTACCTCTTACAGTTCGCATTCATTTATTTATAGCTATGAGATAATTCGCAGGCTAACAATGCTTACCACAATATAAACCAGATGGATACTCCAGTTTTATCCAGATGCATTGTTCTAGAACATGTACTCCACAGGCTACACTATGGCATACCTGATTACATGTTCCAACATTTCCCAAGCGGTTCTATCAGATGCCGAGTTGATTTCGCAACAGAAGTCCCTGATAAAGAGGCCGAAGAAGCCATACCTGATAAAAGGTACCAGATATGGAGTGGTTGGTTCCCCTCTAAACAAGAAGCACAACAGAATGCCGCACATCGTGCTCTAAAGCAGCTACATACCACCACTAGATTCTGTGTCCATGACTATAGCCACACAGTCATAGAAAACCTCACCTTTGAAAACCAAAAACTCCGCTTTCATTGTCATGGCATGACAGACACAATAACCACTCTCCTTTCAGCTTGGTCCAAAACAAATGACTGTATTAGCAGTGCAGCTACCACAGCCTTCACATGTGTTGCTGCAAACGATGACCATGGATTTAGCAACAATGACAAATGCATCATTGATTCGCTGCTATACCAGCTTGGTAAACTCTGCAACAGCCTTACCCAGCTAAGTCAGGAAAATGCAGACAACATTGCTGCCCACAACAACCCCATTGTTGATATGCTTCAGAAATACTCAAACTTCCCAGCACCTATGAATCACCGCACGCAAGGTAAAAACAGCACCTTAATAAATAGCCATATCGGTATGTTGTTACATCTTTTTATATACCACCGCAGCTCTAAATATCCCTCATATTTTTTAACAATACAGGTGCCTCTATTACAATCCCTGTTATCATTCCTGCAACCAGAATGCTGATGGAGATGATCAAAATGTTCGATACAGATACACCAGTATACACACATCACAACCAACCAAATGGAGACATAATTGCATGCTGTAGTTTCCACAGGCAAATCTGTGCCGATCCTACCATACAACCTGATGCAATTTGCGGCTTCCCATCTCCAGATATCCATACTGCTGACGAGAGTGCTGCTCTCAGAGCCCTTGAGTACCTCGACACTCATTGCCATACACAACTCGTTGACTATAACTATGAACCAAAACAAGATATCATTCAGCAGAACAGCTCTCTTCTCAAGGCATCAAAAACATTATACACATCAATGATAGATATCTACAACACAATTTCACATGACAGCCTCTTCAGCCTACAGTCCTTGATGCAAGTGGTTGAAACAATTCCTACACCACTAATTTTGCCATCCACAGCACAGGAGTTTGCTTCCATCATGATCTCTATCACAGGCTCGATCCAAGATATCCACCATCAACTCAGTGTTGGCATCAGCCAATATCAAGAGGTCATAGATCAATACGATGATATCAGAAAAATGACAAGCAAGTTATACTGCCGTCTCGTCTAGCCTTAGCCTTACTTAGTACTATAAATATCTTGCTTCCGTTTGTATATATTCTATCTGTGTAATATCAGAATATGAATACTTCTACCTACAACTCTAATATGTATTATATTATTTCACCACTTACAGTTATTGATCGCCTTATACTGGTTAATAACCGCCTCAAATATATGGTAAGCGCGCAACGCGCGCTGCAAAAATACTAGTATATATCCTCAGCGGCGAGACCATCCTCTCGATCAACACAACAGAAGACGTTTGCTGAAAGCGATAACGATGGGTTCACAAGGCAGTTACGATCAACACAACAGACGTTCGAAGAAGATTTGGTGTGAAATGCTGATTAAAAGAAAGACGGAGCAGGTTGGCGTTGCTTGACACGGCCACAAAGGAAGTGATTATATGCCAGGCGAGAAGCTTGACTTGTGATTGAAGACGAGAGGCTTGGCGTCCTGCTGCTCATGTCGTGTTCAAAGGAGTACATGAAGAGTATGACTCGGTCCTAGTTTTAGCAAAATAAGCGGAAATCTCATTTGGGTATAAGTTTTTTAGCCTACAAAAGTTTTACTTAAATTCTATAAATCAAGGATGCATGCAGTTACTACAAAATGTAGTATCAAATACTTTAACACATGTATATAGAACGATTATTTTTAGATATAAAAAAAGATTGGGAGGTTTAGTAGAGATACAAATTAACAACGAATGCATTAGCTTAATGCCTGGTGAGAAAGATGTTGCTGAGCTAGCATTTACAGGTTTATTATCTTCTCATATTGGGCTGGTAATAAACGGGCACATGCGAATTAGGCTCAAGAAAAGCCGAGCTCTGAGTGCTAGGACGTACGTCCCAGTCCCACAAATTTGAGAAAACAAAGAATGTCAACTTCATGGATTGTGAGTCATGAGCCATCAGATGAGAAATCGCCTAATCAGAGGATATGAAATTTACATTTGACGTGACTAATTGTGAAAATATTTTTCAATATTGTCCGTAGGGGAAAAAATAGACGGGCTAAGGACATTATTCCTTCCGCTGATGATCGGTCTCCATCAAGACCACGATCTAGTGTTCTCGACGCCGATGTTCAGCTCTAGGCCATCCATCAGACTCACTTATCCACGATCTGCATGATCTCGTTACTCTCGTATGTAATAAAAATCGACAGTTGTATATTTTTTAGCCAGATTGATTGAGGAAAAAAATTATTGTTTGTCTAGATACTACCCAGAATCAGCGGAGTACTTGAGGACCCCAAGATACAGATACAAACCCATCGCCCAACACAGAAGAAATCACGATGACTCAAATCTATGCAGTACTGCAACTGCAACTTGGCCGGAGCAGCGGTCAACGCCCTGTCAAGCAGTGGCTCCGGCCGGGAGATCCACCACCAGTGTTCTTATCAACCGTTTTCAGAAAATTAAGGATGATTTTTATTACATGCTTCACGAATACGAATCCAGAATTCTTATCAAACGTTTTCAGAAAATTAAGGACGATTTACAAGAGAAACATTTCAAGAGAGAAATCTAAAATTATTTCTATTATGACGTACACGAACGCACCTAATAGCTATGAGATGCCTAAAATTCGGCTTCGGGGCATTTGTGTTACCCAAATAAGCCTTTGTTCCTGCCATATCAAATTTCCTTTCGTCGCTAGTAATAATAATAAATCTATAAATCAGGCACCTTCAGTTGATCCCTGTAACTGAATCGTGGCGCCCCGGAAACGCTGGTGAGTAACGGAACAACTTTTTGCTTTTTTGGAAAGCGGCACTGTTTGTTGACAGTGAGAGCACAGAAAGTCAGAGGCGGTGTGCACGAGTGCTACTAGTATTATATTGCATGATTGCTAGTAGTAGAGAAAATAAATTGACAGTACTAGTACTACTTGCATGGCGGTGGGCCTGGTGAGTACTCCGTTCATTTATATAAGCATTCTTACATTTTTTTGACATCACTTTAACCGTTCGTTTTATTTAAAAAACATTTTGAAAATATGAAAAAAATAAATCTCATTTAAGATATACCTAATGATGAAACAAACTATAACAAAATAAATAATAGTATCATAATTTTTTTGAATAAGACGAACGGTCAAACGCGATTTTGAGAAGTCAACAAATGCTTATATAAAAGAATGAAGGTAGTATTTTCAAGAACATGGCCCCTTAGGCTGACTCCAACAGCGGTAGGCAAAGCTAAAAATGGATCACGAATCCCTACTGTTCATGTGTTTTGCTTCTCCAACAGATGAGGCAAAGGATCATACATTTTTGCCTTCCAGGAGAGAGGCAGGGTAAAAATAGATATTCTCTATCCTCGAATGCATTTGGCAGAGAAACGCGGCTTGCGACACGTAGAAAGGGAGGACGACGATAGGTGGCAGGTGAGTGGCGATGGATAAGCGCAGCCACGGCGGCAAGCGAGCGCGGGGAAGAAGCGGCGGTGGGAAAGCGACGGCCCTGCTTCGTCGTCGACGAGGTCCGCCCTTGGCGGCGCCGGGGCTGATGCGGGGAGCGGGGTGCGGGCGCGACGCGTGGGGAGGAGCGCAGCGGACGAGCGGCGGCGGTGCTGCACGGGACGGCGGCGACGCGACCTCGCACAACGGTGGCTCTTCGTGGGAGGCAGGGCCGCCGACGCGTACGAGGGTGGTGTGTTGGCGGCGTGTCCTCGCGCGGCGGCAGCAGCGCATCCTCATGCCGGTCGCCGGTGCGTCCTCGGGCGGCGACACGGCAGTCCACGCGCATGGGGCAACGGCTCGCGCGGTGGATCAGGAAGGCAGCGATGTGGGCAAGTGAAGGCGGAGGCGCGGTGCGTTGGAAGGCGAGAGGCGGCACAGGCTCGCGCGTCGGTGGTGCATGTGCATGGGGAGCGGAGGCGGCGGCGCGAGCTCGCAGGCTGCCGTACCGAGTGTGCGACCTGATGAGCTTCTGCGAGGATGACCACGCCGAGATGCGCGAGCTGCAGTCCCGCGCTGTGATGGCCGTGTCTCCTCCGGCCTCTTCGTGAGGTGTCAGTGCGCATGATTGAAGAAGAGTTGGTGCAAATGCCTGCTGCTGTTGGAGCTAGTACCCAACGAATGGAATGAAAAAGACTATTCACGCGAGGCAAACTTCAATTTGCATCTTGAAAATAGATGTCCTTGTTGGAGTCAGTCTTAGGCTGACTCCAACAGATGGGTATGCAAAACCAAAAATAGCTTCTGAGTGCCTATCTGTATATGCTATTCCCTTCTCCAACAGAGGAGGTAAAGGAGAAGGTATTTTTGCCTTTGAGGAGAGAGGGGAGGTAAATATAGATAATCTCTCTCCTCCTTGTGCATATGGGAGCAAGCTCCTTATGCTATCTCAGCTCCATGGCCTCTCTCCTGTTTGCCTTTGCCTTTTATTGTTGGAGTTGTCAAAAAAATAGCATGTTTCTTTTTACTGTATTGAAGAGGCAATAGGCTATTTGGCTCTCCAATTTGGATGTTGTTGTTGGAGTCGGTCTTAACATGGATGCACATCTTGCAGGAAATACTTACTATTTGATTAGGACGCACAATGGCAATCCGTACAACCACTGCCATCGCCAACGATGTGCGTGGTTTCAGATTTGGCATTGGCGCCAGGGGAAGAAGGCGCTTATTATCTGCAAAGATAAAAAGAAAGAAAGGCAAACACAAGAGAAGACGGTTTCATTCGACTTGATCTTTGCAAGTGTGTGTTGACCATGTGTTGACCGACCTTCCGTTCAATGCAGCGTTTGGTTGAAAACGAGATTAAATCGGCCGCATCCCATCGTGGTTCAGCGCAACAAAATGAGTAGTAACGACTCAACTGTCTCGCAGCATTTTCTTTTTTAGAAAAAGAAAGAGGGAATAAACTGCCTCGCCGATAACAAAATAATTAGATAAGTATTTTAATTAATTATTATAATTACTGGGCTGCGTTCACACCTCCTTTTTCTCTTCTTTTTTTTTGCGGGGATGCATTCACACGCTTAAGTAGTAGCCGACCAGACAAACAAGGCAACTCAATTGTGTCAGCAAATCTCACACCGCTCTCGGCTCCACGCGCAACTCACCAAGGGTCGGTTTTGGCCGCGCCGCCGCCGGTCGGAAATGGAAGGGCAAAACATGCTGCTCGATGGGGTACTATGCCTCCTCCTCCTAAATGCGCGCCCCCAACATCTCCCAGGCATTAAATGAGATTTCCCCCTCTTTTTTTTTGGTGTAGTATGCTAGTAGTAGTTGCAATTTCATGCTTCCGCCTGAAAATGGGGCGGTTCCTCCGATCCTATCATTTGGTGCAGATCTTTTCTCTTCCCCGCTGCACTTCTACTCCCAACCTCCTTCGCTGATGCTCCCGTTCTACGCCGACGAGGGCGTCGTCTCTGAGAACAAGCCACCGGCCGGCGCAAGGGCGTCGTCTCTTCCAAATAGCCGACGATTCCTGTGGCAGCATTATCGCTCGTGGAATGGATAGCTGGATCCAAATGGGAACGGAGGGGAGTTTGCTTTGCTGCTAGATTGGCCGATGCGTGTGCTAAGAATGGGAGGAGTAGTCAAGGATAGATTGGGCGTGCCGGAGGAGGGCAAACGACCGCCGGTGGCAAGCAAGCTAGCTAGGTTTAATTTCACGTGTCCTCGCGTCGTCATTGCCAACGGATACGTTGTGTTTTCAGGAATTGCCCTCCCACACGTGTTGGATATGTTGTCTGATTCGATCTGTTCCACAAATCCAACGGATCGACGACGCCATATAAACACATGTCCCGAACCAGATTTCCATTTTATGGCGTCGAATGGATCGACGTCAAATTTGTCCTTGTCTGTTTCTTATTTCTATTTTTGTTTGGTTCCATCTCGTGCACATTGGCAATGGGTTGCATCTTTCCTTTATTAGTTTAGGTATATGGCCTCAAGGCTACGGCTATATGCCACATTCCAGATTGTGTACAGCAAACAAGCCCTACTATTCTTTATTTCAACCCATTGGTTGCCAATATATGCTTGTGTCCCTACTATTCTTGTGATATATGGTAGCAGTTAATTTCATTTATCCCTTCCGCAGCAAAGTCTTTTTCTCTTGTTTTCATATCCCCCTTTTCTTGTAACAGTGGCCTGAAAGGGTTTGGCAGCTATCTATGGATGAGGAAGCCATGGAACAGGAGCACCGGGCTGTAATGGAGTGGATAGATGGGCTCCTCCTTGCACGAAACAAACCCTTCATCATCAAGCTTGGAGACAAACAACTTGTCATACCGTGCACCAGCATCAACAAAGGCGACGGTTTCTTCAAACTGAGAATGCGCCTGCCTCCTGACCATGACAGTGAGGATGTTGTTCTTGCCTTCTCACTATACGACCTGTACCTAGTTGGATTCCTGCATGAGAACAAGTGGCGCTTCTACATGGATGCCACACTGCCGAAGAGCTTTGACAAACACGAACACTCGCTGTGGGAAAAGCTCAAGTTCACAACTAATTACATGATCTTCGAGATGTTGTATCAAGTGCCAGTGGGGATTCAGCATCTCCTGCTTGCTCATGATGCGATGCGGTTCTACTCTCAAAGGTCATCTTTCAGTGGGCAGTTGATGAATGGCATGCTCTGCATTGTTGTTGTCATCCCGGAAGCTAAACGTTTTCCGGAATGGTTGGAACGCCTCCGGCATCTTTTTCTCTCAGGTCAACCTGGATTTGTTGGGCCAACTTTTCTACATCTTTTCCAGAATTGGGGCTCTGTATGCGGTAAAATCTTCGCTGGGCCGGAAACCTATGAGAAGATACTGACCTATTTCGAAGCTGTAGCTTCTGTAGCAGTACTTCACTACACCTCAGGGACCAAAAAGGCAGGAGGATCGGTGGCCGACCTCTCAGTAAATACTGCCGGCTCTGATTCAGAAACTTATGTTAACAAGAATGGAGAACCAGATTTGGTGCGTGGCCAATCCAAGGAAAAAAATGACGGCTTTGACTCAGAAACCTATGCCAAGAGTGTAGAACCAGATTTGCTGCAAGACCTATCCAAGGAAAATGGCGAGGATCAATTTGACCCTGATTATGACTTGATTGAGACAGACTATGAGTTTGAGGCACAAGAAAAGGAATCGAGGGATAAGGCAAAGAAGGCAAGATATTGGGCAGCAAGGGCCAAGAAGGAGACAAAGAAGGCCAAAGAAGAGGCAAGGAAGGCCAAGGAAGAGGCAAGGAAGAAGGCCAAGGAAGAGGCAAGGAAGGCCAAGAAGAAGGCAAGGAAGGCCGAGAAGGAGGCGAAGCTAGCGAAGGAGCAGGGAAAGGAGGAAAGGGTTGGGAAGAGCAAGCACAGCAAGGAGTACGAGAATGCTAGCAAGGAAGAAAGCTGCCTGCATTTAGTAACTTTTAGTACATAGTACCTGTGAGCATTAATTAATTGAACGGAGGGGATACATCATTCACCGTTCTGTCTGTTTCTTAGATGCGTTAATCTATGACCTTTCCTACATTTGAGACCTAAATGTATGTAGTACCTAATACCTGTAGCCATCTGTGGATGTAAGCTTTCTATTCTTGATCGTTGCATGACGATGAAGAGGTGATCGATGTGTGTATACTGCGGCTTGCTGTCATTTGTTTTTTCTTTTTTTTTTTACTGCCACGAGGAACCCTTCCAATTTCTTGTTGTGATATCCTCTTTTTCCTGTTTTCTTCACTATAAAGTTGGACTATACCATTGGAGAAGCCATTTGGTGGAATTGTGTGGCCAGAAAGAGAGATTGCGCATGCATCTATTTTGTAATCTGTGCGATATGAAGTGATGAACGAATTGTATGGAAATGCGTATCTGCGAAATATGAAGATTCAAGACGAACAGTGTTCATGACAAAGTTGCCAGGTCACCTACTTTGAAAATATGTATCTCCCAAACCACTAAACCAAAATGAGTGTGTGAAACCTCCCTGCAAATAGGATGTATAGTACTAAAAAAAACTTCCATAGGTAGGACAAATTCTGCCTGTACAGTATTTTGAAACGGCACCCAAAAATGGAAACTGGTCACTGAAACTGAAATTTGACAGTGGACTGACGAAAATAACAGTTAGATTCAGAAGGCAATTACTCCTAGAGTTCTCAACGAAAAATTGAGTATAAATACACGTTAGAAAGATCTTGACATCCTCTACAGCTTTCGTAAAAAGGTCCTAGTCAGAATCAGTCTCTAAGTAATTAATTTAAATCACTTGGCAAAACTGAAAGTCGACTGTTACAGTACAGATTCTTCAGAATTTTCAGAACACGACGGGCACATTCAGATAGTCGTAACTCCTATAATACTACACTAAAAATTGCATCAACATATGCGTTGGAAAGCTTGTTAAATCATCTAAAACATTTCTTATACCGGTATACTCAGATTCATCACTTAAGTACCTCAAACAAATCGAAACTGCCAAGGTATGCACATGTACAGCATATTGACCAAGATGTTACGCATCTGGGGAATGCAGCGATGAACAAGATGAAGGTGAAATGGAGTTCCCCTAGTGGATGGCCACCGGTGAGGGCTGGGAGCGCTCCAGTTGCCGGTGAGTCCAGCCCACGGTCTCTAGAAGATAAATACAGTAATGCAACTGCTTCTTTTTTGGTCTACAGTCAAACTCCTGCCAAACAAGGCATATGATAAGTTAAGGTATAAAAAGACCTTTTTAATAAATTGACTCGTTTTGTTTCAAACTAAAGGTGGCTGCAGACAGGCTACAGCTGAGTCAGAACGAACCATCAGAAAGAAGAAAACATCTCCACAAGATGATCGCGTGGGTGGGTTTGTGGCTGCGGCTAAAAGACCAAATACGCTGCTTGAGCACGTTGCCTGGTCATTTGATTGACTGTCAGGCTCAAATTTGTCAGACAACTTAGCGTTGTTGGTAACCTGATACCATTGCAAACCAGAAAGCAGAGGTCTGAGAAAAAATCGAAATTATCGCGGATGGACATTCTGCAAAGTCCTTACAGCTGGCGTATTCCATCGAATAAGTGGCGTTTTCTGTTGACTTGTATTGCTTGACAGTCTGCTGGGTACTTGTCAGGCATCCCGCTGCGCGACAAATCACTGGAATTCAACTAGAGTTCGTAGGGGACACATCGGCACCCTCTTGTTCTTGCTACTAGTGGAGATCTCGTCGGTGCCAAGTATTGAGAGGTCTATCAGGGACATGGCCGGCTGCCAAAGCTCCAAACACGCATGCGGCGAGGCCACCGGGGACCTCCTCTTATCCCCTACGCTGTGTGTTCTCCTTCAAGCATCAATAAGCACGCAGGAGCCTTCTTCATCATCCACGGGCATATCTTACCCGAATAACAGAAAAGAACATTTTCAAAGAGCATGATTCATAATCTACTGGAGCTCTGTACAGAAAAGAACATTAATACAATGCTTTATATAATTCCACTGGGCCACACGAGGTAACATCAGCACCAAAAAAGGGCATGCTCAGTCTGAAGCCTGAGAATACATAACAAGCATCGGAACAAGATCAGGCAACAGCTTCAGAATAATCAATTGATACATTAGATCAGGTTACAAGATAATCGTGTGTGTGTGTGTGTGGCGCGCATACGTATGCTCTAGCCACCACATCACCATATATTTACAGTCCTCTCGTCATCCTAATGCTAAATCTAATTCTTCTGATCAGCAGGACACCATCACCATTACACGAGGCAAATGACTGCAGCAGAAGAATCGGTACCGCGGCAGCTAGACATGTGTGGAGTTTGGAGGGGTGATGCCCATCATCTTGTAATATGCCTTTTCCGCATCTGCCATCCTTGTCTGGAAAATGCCCCATTCCTTTCTGCATCGCGCCCTCACCTGAACAATAGATGAAACTATTGTAACCCCCAAAGAAGAATCACATGACTTACTCAAAGACAAATTTTCCAGAGGATGCACTTACCCCTACCCATGGTGCTTTCCCATTCTCTGGCTGGCCCTGTGAATTGTTCATTGCAAAAGGGCAGGAAAAGGCTTAGAAATGGAAAGTCATGGTACTCATTTTGAACAAAGTAAAACCATAACTGTTTCTTTACCTGGTTCCCAAGAGAAGGAACCACCTGGTGGACTATCCACTGTGAATCAACAACTCCGATCTTTTCATGAGCAGGCTGTAAGAAATAATAATAACGATCAGTCAGCATACTCAGAGTGGTAGGCAGCAACAGTGGTACAACTTCAGAACTGAGGGATACCTCCACACATTTCCTGAGAGCGAAATCCAGGCCCCAACCATGTACCAAGTCATTCTGCATCGGTGAACAATATCAAGAAGTTACGTGAATACAGAAAGAAAATATGTCAAGGAAAGATAAGAGGGAAGACAGCAGTGGCATTGATAGCTGAACCTGAATCATATGCCACACACATCTCCATGCATCTCTAGAGAAGACTGGAGCCATTATTTCAACAAATCTGTAAATCAAAGAGTAATTTGTAACTTCTCTATGTAACAGATGGTAGTTTGATGGTAACAGGGAGATATAAAGGAGACAGTTCAGAAAGAGAGCAATGATCACATACGCAGCACAAGGTGGAAGATGAGGGTCAGAGCACCAGCCTGGCCTCTCCTCTGTTAACCTAGGACAATAGTTATACTAAATTAAACACTAGACATCAACAAAATAATAACAGAAATATCTGCATTAGATGACCTCAACAAAATAATAACAGAAATATCTGCATTAGATTACATCTACACTTACTTGTGAACCTCACGATCACCTCTTCTTTTGGTCATCTGCCAAGTTAGACCCCTATCAGGCTCCAATCCAGGTTGAGATATCTCCAAGCCATGCTTCTTAACAAGTTTGATATACCTGTAATCAACACGCAATTTATATGTAAGAAAGTCACATCAAGAAGCTTCCAATGTAAGTTTAGAGAGTGAAGGCATACTCCTCTGCATTGAAATGCTCCACCCCAAGGTCTTCATCCCAGATGAATATGTATTCATATGCTGCCACAATATCAGGGTGCAAAAATCTCTTGGCGTACCACCTTGAGATGTGCAGAAACAAAGTTTAAGAAAAATAATTTGGCAAATTTCAATCTTTACTAACATGATGAAAGTAGGACAGGTACCGTAGAGCTAAAAACGCACCATTTAGTTTGTCTCCTGACACTTATGTGGATGGCTCGTTTTGACCACTCAAATTCTTCCCACTCGCTCACCCGACCATCATAATGGAATAGCAGAATTGCGAAATCATTAGAAAACTGCATCACCAACAACAAAATGATCAGGAAGCTAAAACATATAGATTCAAAGCTTCCTTTTCATAAAAGCTTGGGAGGCATAATTTTATTTCTTCAGATTATTAGTGTTCTTGGCAAAATTACCTTCTTCACTGCTTTATTTATATTTTCTTTCTGTGCGTATCCAACAGTAAAAGTAACAAGGTATTTTGGTTTGAAGGGCAGGTCCTGCATAGTCAAAATAATATCAGCATCCAGCATTGCAAGCAATAGAACAAGGAACAGTGAAAAGTTACATAGTATGCTGTTTCAAGTTGCCGGTAAACCTAACATATAAATATTGGCATAAACCTAAAGTCAGACAAATATTTGAAAAAGCAAGCAAACTGAGGTATGCTTGTAGCACTATGTTAACATAATTATCAAAGAGATGGCATTTGTTGTGATCAGGATTTTTTTTCAGCTTGACCAAAGTTAGAAATATTTCAAATGCACTAGAAGAAGTTTGACAACATGGTGTGACTACAATACACAGTAAACTATACCTCACTCGGTTCTCCCCATAACCGGCGCAGATGGAAATCAGACTGTGATACAACGATACCTGGTGCTAGCCCCTCTGCACCCTTGGGGTTTGTTGGAACATAAATCTACAAGCCATCAAAAAAATAAATATCAGAATAATCCATATGAGCAAAACAGCTACATTGACAGCTAGTTAATTCACGTGTATTAGGCATTTGTGGTTACGTTGTGTTTAACGCATATCATTCAAGTGGCCCATAGTATGCAACTAAGTTAGTAGGCTAGCAAGGTCATTCAACAAACCTTTAAACTAGCGTCTGAACCTTGTTCAGTACTGTTTCCCTTTGCATTTCTGGCAGAAGTCCAGGCGTGATTAAGTATATCTTGGGTTGTGAGACCTGAGTTTGTGTATTCATCACCTAACCCAAATCTAGCTGGAAAATGAAGCTGACATATTCCAAATAGGCATGTTATTTCCCTTTGAGGTTAATCAAAATATCCCAGTTAAGCTGATATGGTTGTTGATGTACCTTAGTTATGCTGACAGAGGGGAATGAGATTCCAATCAAGAAGCCAAAGACTGCTCCAATAATCGTTACCATAACAAGCCTCATGCTTTCATTTGGAAACCGAAGTACACTGTCAGTGTGAACATGCCACAAGATTAGTTTGCGGCAACTCCAGGGCAAAAGTGAAAACAAGAACAGGCATACAAACCTGCGACCAAGAGCTGCGAGTTTCACCATTCTCTATTACAAGGCTGCCGCTTGAGTAGAAAGGCACTTGCAATTGACAGACACTATGCATTGTTTGGCGGGATCATAATGGCAGCAGGTTTAAAATGAATGGGGGTGTAGGCAAACAAAGCGGAAGCCTGTCGGAAACACAGAGGCAGTTCACAGTGAGAAGGACTCCAAATATGTTTTGTTACTCTATATAACTAGCAAACACTGCAACATAAATGAACATTAAACCAGGATATTTGTACTGCAATAAAATTCTGAGCAATGTAATTGCAGTTACTCCTAGTGAGATGCCCTTAGACATTAAAAGCTATTTTGTAATTCTGGCAGTCAAGTTCAATTACTTGTTTCCTATATGGAATTGATTGAAGTTACTCCTACTAAGTACAGAGTAGAAACAGCTCAGTAATTAACTAGTCTGTTTAGGACAGCAGTAACCAAATTCCCAACTGATAAAACAAAAAACATTATATTTTCCCCAAGTTGAGCATATTCTAAACAGCCGTATCAAGTAGCCAGGCCCCATATGAAATCCCGAGCAAGGCCACCTAGAATCACCTACCATGAGATTAAAAAATCCATCTTTTTTTCTGATTGCTTCTCAGTTAATTAAGTATATAAAAAAGGGGGAACGAAAAGGATCTTCTTTGGAGGGGGGAACGATATTATACTAGTACGATGAATCGAACCAAATCAAAGCGTCAGAGAGGCGGAAGCTTGAGCAGCAAAACCTCACCTCCGCGGCGAGCTCTCCGGGGGTCAGACTGAATCCGCCGCGCCGGCCTCCCGAATCGGCAGCAGCAGGCGTAGACACCCCGCCCGATCAACCGCCGGCGTCGGTGCGGCGGCGGCGGTTACCAGGGTCCGAGGAGGAGCGGAACTGAGCGCACGTGCAGGGGATGCGCGTGTACTGGCGTGCTGGGAAGAGCGAGAGAGAGGCGGGTGGTGGCAGGGGCGGAAGTTGTGAGCGCGCGCGGCAATGGATCGAAGGCGGAGAAGAGGGAAGGGAAAGTTTGGCCACGACAAGGAGAGAATAGGGAGGGGCGCCACCAGCCCAACCAACCGCGGAAACCGATCACCAGCCGTCCGATGCCCCCTCCACCGTCCGATCACGGGACCCACCCAAACCGAGATGACCTCTCGACACGGTCTCCTCTTGGACCAAAATCGTGGGTGGGGGTCAAGGGAAGAAGAAGATGACCCACGACGCTCTTTCAACCATCCACCTTCTTCTTCTTCTTCTTCTTCAGAAACAAGATTTTGTGTTTACCTGGCTTGACCAAACTGTGGCTGTCACCGTTCCACCGCCGTCAGCTTTCAACCGAAAAAAACTGCCTCGATTAGTTCATGTTAACGCCTGCCCCAATTCTTATTTATAGTTGTTCCTCTTAATTGGTGAACTGCTCTGTTAAATTCAGTTTCCATTCCAAGGTTTTGTACAGGTCGTCCGCAGTTTTTTATTAGTCCAAATTTGGCGAGTTGGCGATATATATCCTAATGCGTTACCTGGATGGACTGTTACCGCGATATGGACTTATTCTTGCAATAATACTAGCAACTTCAAATATTCAAACCAGTGACAGTGAACGGTGCTACTGGTACACTGGATCTCGCAGGTGAATAACAGACAATGAAGTGGTAAAAACTTCCTGGCATTGATATATATAAAAAAACTTCCTGGAATTGATAAAAAAAAACCTTCCTGGTGTGTGAAAACAACTCGCCACGTGGCATCACCACCGTAAGATCCTGTCGAGTAGTGGAAATTGTTCTCTTTTTGTCACATCACTTTGCACATCTAGTTGAGCTTCGGATAAGATCCTGTGGAGCGGTTGGTTCTTTTTAGTTGACCAAAATTCCTCTTACCCGAAAATAAAAGCAGTTATCGTTTACTGAACTCAAAAAGGTGATTTTGTCTTTTATATGTCAATGCGTTCTTAGACCATTCGAAAAAAGAATCTATCGATTAAGCCCACAAAATGAGCTATTTTCCTTATGACACATGGCCAACCCTGTCTATCCATCCTACTGCAAGTTATCACTATCTTATCAGTAACACTACTGGCCGGTAAGCAGATAGACAGATCGATGGTCCTTGGAATCTAACAAAAAGTAGAGGTTATCCTAGTTCTTGCAAGTGAATAGGAAGGCCTTTCTGATTGCCCCATGGTTGTGAGCAGTGACTGCAAGATCACTTGAAAGCCTGTCCTTTTCTTTCATCATACAGTATCTCTGCAGATGACACCTCATCCATACATTTTATTTTCACACGAGTTGTTCATAGCTGATGACTATTCTATCGGATGGACCTTTTATTCCGTGTCTACATGCTACGCAACACCACGAGATCATCAGCTACATACTTAGTATAATCTCACGGCCCCGTTTCCGTGTCTGTAATTTTGGAACCCACCTAACCATTTGTCACCCTATTATTTCAATAATTCTGCTGGTAACAGCCCACCTTCACTTCAGCTGGGCAAATGAAGTCTCACTGCTTGTTTATGAGCATGGAGATATATATGCAGCGCTCTTCTCAAGTATCCTGATGCGTAACCTGGATGGAATGTTACCGCGCATTCTTGCAATAAGCCAAATCGGAATATTCGAACCAGTGACAGTGAATGGTGGCACCTGATCACACAGGTGAAAAACACAGACAATGAGGTGCAAGTATATATCGCGGTAAAAACTTCCTGGTGTTGATTAAAATAAAACTTACTTATGTGAAAACAACTCACCACGTGGCATCATGTAAGCCACCGTGATCCTGTCGAGTAGTGGAAATTGTTGCCTTTTTGTCACATCACTTTACAGGTCTAGTTGAGTTTGGTATAAGATCCTATCGTGTGGTTGGTTCTTTTAGTTGACCAAAATTCGTCTTACCCAATAAAAGCATAATCTGAACTCAAAAACGTTGTTAGGCCGACGGAATACTCGATTAAGCCATTCAGAAAAAATCGCGATTAAGCCCACGAAATTATTTTGCTTGTTTAACATGGCCAACCCTGTCCATCCTACTGCAAGTTGTCACCGTCTTATCAGGCCGATAAACAGATTGCCACATCGATGGTCCTTGAATTTAAGCCCACCCAACAAGGTTTCTTGCAGTGAGTAGTGACTGCAAGATCACTTGCAAACCTGTCCTTTTTCCTGTCATCACAGAGTATCTGTGCAGATGACACATCATCAAGACTCTTTTTTTCTTTCAAAAAAGTTGTTCTACATGCTACGCAACACCACGAGATCAGCTGCATACTTGATATAATCTCACGCCCCCGTTTCCGTGTCTGTGATTTTGGAACCCACCTAACTCTGTTATTTCAATAATCCTGCTGCTGGTAACAGCTGACCTTCAGCTAGGCAAATGTTCTGCTTTCAAGTCTGAGTGCTTGTTTATTGTGTGATTGCTACTTATCTTCTTTCTTTGAGCGTACAACTTATCTCCTTGACAATGATATGAGCATCTCCTGTTATTAATTATCAACCAACATGTAGAAAAGTTTCAGGCTACACAAGATGGAAGGAAGTTGTGTACCAGACTACATAGACAAGATGGACGCCGTACCATTGTTGATATACAAATACTTCTGAAACTCCAAGACTGTAGGATCGATTACGAGATATTCGCAAGATACCGATCCTGATGCCCTCCCAGTTTTCCACGCTGACGTCTCCCGTTTCTTTCCTCATCATGCCGTGTTCTCTCCTCCCAAATTCCAATCGATTGAAATTTGAACACGGCGAAAAATAACGTGGATGACCAGCCAACTGCGCAGGGCATCATTGATCGATAATAAACAATCGAAATTTGGGTCATGTGGCGAGTGTTCACATAATACTCTCCAGGTGGTGCCGTACATAGTTGGAAGCTGCAGGTGCCAGGGGAAGCTCAAGCTCGATCTCTTCCCCTCGATCGACTTGTTCTAGGCCCGAGTTCTTCTAGCAGGCCTAGGCGAGCTCCATCTGCGAAGAAGAAGATGGCTGCGGAGGAGGAGAAGGTGTTCGTGGCGTTGCCGGCGGAGTTCAAGGCGGGGCAGTCCACGCTGTCGTGGGCGCTCAGCCATTTCGCCGGCGCCGGATCCACGATCGTCATCGCGCATGTCCATGTCCCGTCGCAGATGATTCCAGTGAGTAGGTGCTCCTTCCTCACAACTCATTCTTCTTCTTTTGCTGAATCAATTTGCCTGACAAATTCGACCTCTTCTTACTGGTGAATTTCTCTGATTCTGTTCTAATGCCAGTGGGAGGCAAGTTTCATGCTAGTATGGTAAGCCCGGAGCAAGTGACCCTGTTCAGATGGGCTGAGCGTGGGAAGGTGAACAAGATGTTAAACGACTACGTTCACCAATGCTCCAAAATGAAGGTGGCATTTTCATTCTGTCTTTCCGCATGTTTCATGTCTCAGCTTTTCAGATGTTTTCTCTCTTTTTTTTGGTTGAGAAAGTCACCCTGTCAGTTTCTTTTACACCTGTATTCTTTCCTCTCTTTTTTTGATAATTTACATGTATTTTTCTCTCCTTTCTATTGAATAGTCTTTGGTTTGCCGTTGACATTGGCTACTTTTACTACTTACTCCTCGTTAACAGGCAGAATTTTCGGAACATAATCTTCCAAGATAGTTGACCGGGCCGGACACTAATTGCTTGTGAAAGTTTCAGGTGAAATGCGAGAAACTACTTTTCGAGAAGGAAGATGTCGTAGGAGGGTTGATTGAGCTTATTGCCTCGCATGGAGTCACTAATCTAGTGATGCAAGCTGCCGCGGACAGGCACTACTCAAGGTACGCCAAAAATAACCAGATGGGTGCTGCTGGAGATGTTTTGTTCTTGTGCACAACACATTCTGGGAAACTTATTATTACAGGGCATCAAAATCCCATGCTATTTTTGGGTTTCAGAAAGATGGTCAGGCCAAAGTCAAGGACGGCGATCGAAATTCTGCAGAGAGCAGACCCCTCGTGCAAAATCTGGTTTGTTTGCAAGGGGCGGTTAATCTGTACCAGGTACAGTCATGAGTGGGTAATCTCTGGTAAATAATCTATTGAATGGATGAACAGTAGTATAATTTTACCGTGCATCAGGGACGATGGAGTGGAGATTTCACGAGTCGTTTCACCCGGTTCTTCTTTTCACTCGTCACTTGGGCGGTCAGACTCGAAAGAAAGAGAGGTTGCTTTGGGAGCGGAAAGGGAGAAGCCGCGAGGCGAGACCCCTGTGATCCCAATTAAGCCCCTCCCCGAAACGGCAAACTCCCCCGCCCCTCGCCGCCGATGCCGCCCACGCCGCCGGAGCCGGAGACGGACCCGGAGTTCGTCGAGCTCGACCCCACCGGACGCTACGGGCGGGTAATGCCTCCCCTGATCCGACTGATGCTCTCTTTCTCTTCTGTCTGATTCACCCCCCTCTCGCCTTCCCCTCGTCATCTCACGACTCGTTCTCTGATGATGCATGCCGGTATCCCCCCTGCAGTACACGGAGATTCTTGGCAAGGGCGCCTTCAAGACGGTGTATCCTTTGATGTTTGATTTGGATTTGTCCGGCGAGGAGGTCCTTTGACCCGTCCTGATCGGCTAAAGATTCGATTTTGCAGCGATGGCCTGCACCAGCTGGAGAACTCTTCTGTCTTTTTTATCTTTGGATGCCTAATTATTTATTGCTAATTCATTCGTTTTGATGTGCGACTGGCATTGCCCTGCTCTGATTGCTCCCTGCATTCTCCATTTCCTTTGTACCTGCTGTTTTGATGTGTTCTTCCGTATGCCTTTCATTGTTGTTTGGCCGTTCTGATGTCTGGTACATGCTGAACCTGTGGAAGTGGCCATTAACTGTCTGTCTTGTGGAACCCATCCTTCCAATTTTTCCATGGACTTGGGATCCTTGATTCAGATTCTTTCGGCACAGATACAAGGCCTTTGATCAACTCGAAGGCCTAGAAGTCGCTTGGAACCAGATCAAAGTGGGCGACTTACTTCGGAACAATGATGATTTGGAGAGGCTGAGATCAGAAGTGCGCCTGCTCAAGACCCTCAAGCATAAGAATATAATCAAGTTCTACAATTCATGGCTAGACAAGAAAAACAACAACATAAATTTCATCACAGAGGTCTTCACGTCAGGAACATTGCGCCAGTTCGTGCTCCTGTGCCCTCTCATTCCAGCTACTGTCCTTAAAAATCTAGATATGCACAAGCTCTACTAAATATCTAGATATGCTTAAATATCCGAATTTCAACATTTCTGTCATCCTTCTGTTACATATATGTCAGTATCAAGATTTTTAATATGACACATGCCCCTCTGACACACCTCTTGGATCCTAGCCTGTTTTCATCAATACTTGAAGTAGCCAGTATTTTAAACTAAGTTAACTAGTCAGATATATCTTAGGCATTTCCAGCTGCTTGATATTTCTCTTATCGAGCCTTTTTACTCCACTTTTTCGTTTTGTTTCAGGTACCGCATTAAACATAAGAAAGTAGATATCAGAGCTTTAAAGAAATGGTCAAGGCAAATCTTGAGTGGTCTTCACTACCTCCACAGCCATGATCCACCTGTAATCCACCGAGACTTAAAGTGTGACAATATATTTGTGAATGGAAACCAGGGTGAGGTGAAAATTGGAGATCTCGGATTAGCAACAATCTTAGATCATGCACGCTCAGCCCATAGTATCATCGGTAAAGATACATTTGTTTAAAACATTGGACTTCAGTTTGTTGTAATGTTTCTTATGTGATATCTGCTTTGTTGTAGGTACACCTGAATTCATGGCACCAGAACTCTACGATGAAGAATATAATGAGCTTGTTGACATTTATGCATTTGGGATGTGTGTATTAGAGCTCGTTACATTTGAGTACCCATACTGTGAATGCTCTAATGCCGCACAAATATATAAGAAAGTTTCTGAGGTTAGTCTGTTTAACCATCCTCTTCATTCCAGAAAATTGTTGTCAGTCAATCAATCCTCATCTGAAATTCTTTATTCTATATAATAACCGGTTAATTAATCTGTCTTTCGAGCTCGAAATCTATTACATGAAAATACCAACTCCTTTGATTCAATTCTACAGGTAACATGAAAATAAAATTAATATTTTGCCTAGTTTTTTGTTCATTTTATCAATTTTAAGCTCTAGGATTTTGAAATAAATATTTGCTTGATTGCCATATCACACATTTGGAATATTAGACTGCTGCTTGGATTGCACTACATATCATGTCAATGAAAGTTTGTATGCAAGAAACATTTAAATGCCGCGTTACTTATCAATTTCTATTCGGGAAATATTTGGACATACTTTAACAACATAATGTGTACTTATACTATTATAATTTTCTGAGAATTGTACTGTATTTTGTAGCTTACCAATACAGTTGTTATTAGACTAGAGCTCAAGAATCTTACTGTTACAGTTTTAACAAGTGGGAAGGGCTAATAATTTAATGATGCCTGACTCCATAATAAAACTTTAGAAAAATCGACCAATTTATGAGAACAGCGTTTTGTTTTTGCTTTCTCCACATAAAAGATCTTTTATGCATCTATAGTTGTTTCTTTATTTTAGTTGACAGTGTGTTTTTGCATTGCTTGTACTGAAAGCATGGCTAACTGCAATGCAATATCGTCATTATCGGTCTATCTATTTGTCTTGTATTCAACTGCATGCCTCATCCCTTATGTTCTCTTCCCATTATCACTTATCACGTTACTAATACTGTCGTACTTTTGGATGCCATCATTATAAAATAATTCACAATTTTCCTTAATCACAAGATGCACAACAATGCCTGTTTGTGACCTATTCTGATTGAGTAATTGATTTACCATCCTAACTTGTTTTCTTGAGGGATGTACCATACTAATCTATCCATTGCAACTGTAAGTTTTGAAGGATTGTTTTTGGCTATCTTTCTTTCTTTGAGTGGGCTGAACACATACAGTCAATGGTTGTTCTAGATTGGTACACAATCCACTCTACCAAATAGATTTATATCACTATTTGAGCTATGTGCATGACCTATAGGCAATGCATTTGTCTTTGCTTTGATGCTAAGCGAAATCATATTATTATATGGTTTCACTTCATAATCTATAAATATTGGTATGCAGGGTGAAAAGCCTGGCTCACTGGCTAAGGTCGATGATCCTCAAGTGAAGTTCTTTATAGAAAAGTGCATCGCCAAAGCCCCTCGTAGACTCTCAGCAAAGGAGTTACTATTGGATCCCTTTCTCCTGGAAGTTGATGATGAAAAGATATTCTATCCACTGCATCAGAGCAGTAATGCACCTGGTAAATGATTGAGCTACAGGCATCTCATACTACACGTATGTATGTTTCAGTAAAAACTTGCTTTCTTTCTTGAATAACTTTAGAATAAATATGACAGATACTGCTGGCAATTCAAAACCAAGCACGAGTTACAGATATGATAGAGTGGGATCATCTGTCGGTCGCCATGACCACACAGGTATAGCATTACAAAAGTATATTGAAATGACAAATGTGATGCCGATTTAGGTTCATTAGGCTTCTCTCCTGTTAATATATGAATTTTGGTCGTGGTATGTGAATTTTGGTCGTGAAATGCAGGAAGCATGATAGATGCACATCAGGGTGATCACTATGTACATGAATCCATGGATCCTCATGATGTAATTGGTCGAATTATCACAGTTGAGAGTCAACGGAAGGATGTGAATACAATATTTTTGAAGCTGCGGATTGCTGATTCAACAGGTATTTGTGATGAAGTCATATTTTAATTATCACTGTTTTGTTACTTTTCATGTCCACTTATCCATTTCTTTTGTCCCAATCTTCAGGTCATGCCCAAAACATCCATTTCCCATTTGATATTGAAGCAGACACTTCAATCAGTGTTGCAACTGAGATGGTCGTGCAGCTGGATCTCACAGACCAAGATGTAACATCAATAGCAGAAATGATAGATGCTGAAATACGTGCTCACATTCCTGATTGGGCAGTAGAGGAATCAATTGATAATCAAGGGGATGAAACTGCTCATTCTGAGGTCTATAGTTCAGATAGTGACGAGGAAACCTCCGAATTGCGTGATGAGCCTGATGGTGCACATAACGGCTTCGTTCAGGAACAACTTCCTTCTGGACGAAAATACTGGTCAGACTCGCCCAGGAGAGACAATGAAATACCACTTACCGGTGGTGAACCCACAAATAGGTGATGGTGTTTCGAACGGAATAGTGAAAACGAATGATGCTAATGATGTTATTGACAGTGCAAAACATAAGGGCGATCAATCCCCCGCTGTTTCGGTGGTTGACAGGATCTCTGGAGGAGCTTCTGTTGGTACTAGCCCTCACTCTTCTGATGTTGAGCAGCAAGACCTTTCAGCAGATGTTACTCAGAGGTTGGAAAACCTGTTAGTTCAGCAGCAAGAGGAGCTTAATGCACTTCAAAGGAAGCATAACATAGACATACAAGACATCTTGAAAAGTGTACCTGTAGAGGATCGAGAAGAAACCTTGACTAGGTGCCGCTTGAAAGTGGATCAGCAAAACAGAGGAGACCAACTTTAGTTAAATTGTTTCTTCTTCATCTTCTCTGTGTGTTTATACCGGCACCATTGAGTTGTTTAGAATAGTTGTTGTGCAAAGAGAGATAGTCTTCGCTGTGCAAACAGGTAATCCAGCCTTTTCATTGTTGTTTTTGGTATAATGGAGAAGAAGCTGGAGGTGCTTGTGTGATACCAAGCAAGTACCTAGACAGTGATGTATGTTGTTTTGAGGTTTTTGAAGGCAAGAGAAAGTTTCTGCTCTCCAAATGGAATCTGCGGATAACCTGTTGCTGTTGTATGCCTGAATTGTTCATAAGTAGTACTCCTTTGTTTTCCATGTTTTGTTTTTTGTACTTTGACTTGTTAATGAAATGTATACATCAGCATTTGAGCTGTTACAAACCTGTAATGACAGAGTTGATGTTCAATTATTTCCATAATGTTTTAGATCACATGGTTGCCCAATATCTGAGAGCTGTATGTATGCAAGCACTTGACTCACTCATTTCTGTGATTACCTGTACACACACATTCATGGATATAAATATTTGTTAAACTGCAAGTGTGCCATGAAGATAGGCTGAAGCTGTGGAACTCTCGACTCCCACACTCGTCAGAGCAGATCTGGAGTGACCAGTGGATGATAAACAAGTGTTTGTGCAACACATGCTCCGGCAGCATCTCTCACATGCTTGCCCCAGTTTTCTGTGAGAATATTTATATTTGTTTCTTCACTTCTTTTGAGTGGTGCATCTGAATCTGTGTACTTGAAACCTGAGGCTCTGCAACCCAGCTGGTTAGGTAGTCATAGAAATTGGATCTGTGTTACAGCAGGAGTGACAGGGGGGCATCTTCCAATGCTAATACAGTGTCTTTCTTTCACCGTATCTTGATTTATTAACTGGGATCTATATATCAGTCCCCTCTATGTATGGAAGGGATGTGGAAACTTGTTGACCATTAGAACTGGTTGTCATTAGGGAAGATAAATAAGGCCCTGTTCGTTTCCTGCCCTCTAAAATTTAGCATTGTCATATCAAATAGAATCTTACTATTTATGAATATTTCGATCAATTTAATGACAAAACTCTATTGACAGATTGGTGCTAATTTTCGAGATTAATCTAATAAGCTTAATTAATTTAGTTTTTGCTAAAGTGATGCTACAGTAACCGTCTTCTAATCATGACTTAATTAACGTCATTAGGTTCGTCTCGTAAATTAGTCTAGGGGTTTGTAATTTATTTTATAATTAAACTTTATTTAGCACTTTTAAATAGTAAGATTCTTTTTGATGTGACAGCTATAAAATTTAGACCCAGGAAACGAACACACCCTAAGGCACAGTTGCAGGTTGACCCCAGCCATTCCCTGACTGAATTACTAAACAATATAAGCGAATGAAATATGCTAGATTTCCATCAGATATGAAGTCTATCCCTCTCCTGATCTTGATTCAGAATCGCTCCTTGTATGATGATCTGTCAATATATAAGTCTGTTCAAACAAGACTATTTGGCATTGATGAAATATGCTAGGTCTATCCCTCTCCTCGTTTTGATTCAGAATCGCTCCTTGTATGATGATCTGCCAATAAGTATGTTCAAACACGACTATTTGGCATTGATGAGATGACCTTGAAACTTTTGAGTGATATATAGTGATAACTAACTAAAGGGCATATCCTACATCTAACCTTTTGCTTGCAAGTGTCCACTGACGCAGGCAGGTTATATGTATGTGTCAATTATGGTATGTGCCCACAAGCCACTGTGAAGGATGCATCGTACTGAGAAACATGCCCAGATGCACACGAAACAAAACAAGAAGCACTCGGCAGTAGTATATGAATGAAAATGATTAATCTGAAACCGATGATATCAACGTGAACAAATGAGAAACTCAAGTAATTGCAACGCAATGCAGACAAGAGGAAGCGAACAAAATAATGGATCCGAAAAATACACCGCCATGCTGCTGCTGGCTAGTACTAGTATGCATATATATTATTGAAATGATGCATGAACCGAGTGCAATTATGGACGCATTTCGCCTGTCACCAGCTGAGCCCCGGAACACACGCAGTTTGCAGCTAGAATAGACCATCCATGGTTACCTACCCTATCATGCAACATGTTCTTCCCTCTATGCCTCTCTCTCCTCCTCTGCACATATATAAGCCTCTCTTCTTCTCCCCGGCGCCCTCTCTCCCTCTTCCCCTTTCTTCACCGATCGATCGATCGGTCGAGCACATGTCTGATCTGCTGTAATTTCTACTAGCAGGAGATAAGCTAGCTAGGCAGCAACAAAATGCAGGAGCACCACTACATGCAGAGGAGCCGGAGCGGCGAGCAGCCGACAGCATCTTGCGAGCTCGCCGGCGTGGACGATGTCGTGCCGGTGAACGGCGGCGGCGGGCATCACCACCAGAAGCACCACCCGGTGACGGCGTCGGTGTATCGCGCCAAGATCGGCGGGCACTCGCGCGTGGTCACCGTGTCGTGGTCCCGCGACCACCTCCTGTCGCACGCCTTCTCCGTCTCCATCTCCGGCGCGGACGGCGCCGCCGCCGACTGCCGCGTCGAGCTCCGGCCGTGGCAGTTCTGGCGGCGCGCCGGGTCGCGGCTCCTGGACCTCGCCGGCGCGTCGGTGCGCGTGCTCTGGGACCTCCGCCGCGCCCGGTTCACGGCCGGCGTCCCGGAGCCGAAAGGCGGGTACTTCGTGGCCGTCGAGGCCGCCGGCGAGGTGGTCCTGGTGCAGGGCGACATGCGGCGCGACGCGCTCCGGCGAGCGGCGTGCGCCGCCGCGGAGGCCGAGGCGGTGGCCGTGGCGCGGCGGGAGCACGTGTTCGGGCGGCGAAGGTTCGCGGCCAAGGCGAGGTTCCACGAGCATGGCGACGTGCACGACATCACCATCGAGTGCAGCAACGGCGACGGCAGCGGCGAGTGCCAGGACATGGAGATGACGATCGCCATTGACGGCGAGGAGGCGGTGCAGGTGAAGCACCTGCAGTGGAAGTTCAGGGGGAACCAATCGGTGACGTTCAGCAGGGCCAAGGTGGAGGTGTACTGGGACGTGCACGACTGGCTCTTCAGCGCCGGCACGAGACCGGCGCTCTTCATCTTCAGGCCCATCGTCCTCTCCAGCGCCTCCGCGCCGGCCGGAATGATGCTCGACGGCACGCTGTCCTCCCCCACCGGCTTCTGCTTGTACCTCTACGCATGGAAGCTCGACTGATCCAACCGACCATGCGCATACACAGTGACAAGGTTGTCTGTCACCATCATCCAAAATGATGGATGTGAACCAACAAATTGATGATGAGTAAGAAATTTTTTTCTTTCATTTTGTAATTTTTGGAAACAAAATTATATATATAACTATTGGATATAATCAATTCATTCTTCAGAGAAAAAAAGAGAGGGGATTATTCATTACATTGTCTGTGAACTGACTATAGCTGCTAGTAGTGTTCACATTCCCTGTTGCCTGCATTGTTCTGTTCAGCTGGCAATCAATCTGAAGCTGTCTTACTGACTGTTACCGAACACTGTAAAAGAACTTGTGGAGACTGAATATGATTGACAAGATGGAGATGCTACTAATTGGTGGTTTGCTAGGGATGTAGGAGCATGATATGAGAGAGACAGGTGCAATGTGTTGGGTGGGAGGCACATGGGAGAAGGGGAGACACAGAGTGGGTTCCAGTGCATGCAGTTGTGGACTACTGACTCATCAGCTGGCAGCTGACTGATCCAAGAGAGAGAGAAAAAATAATGCCACCGCAAAAGGTGACAGATTGGATCCACCACCCTAATCCTCCGGCCCCACAGCACAGCTGATTAACCTTTCTTCTTTATAAATTTATTATGTTGCCAATTCACATTATATATTAATATGTGTGTACCTAGCTAGATAGAGAGCATCCTATGTGACCCATGCATGTCTCATGCATATATACTTCAACAAAAACGGCGCCTTAGTTTTTTACTCGAAAAGGGAACAATTCAATTTAATTGCTATAAACAGGAATATAATTATATGTAGTTTGGGCTTATGGGTTGCAAAGCTATATATATTTTATATGTTCCTGTATCTTCCATATGATCAAGTACGTGTTGGTGTGAGATGCCAAAAGGCTGTAAGATTCCATCATGGGAAGGAAGATGAACAATGATCATCCATTTTGTACCCTTGCTAATACACCAGCTTGCAGCTGTTGGGTAGCTGGTGATGCCAATCAGGCCTGCATTTGTTAAGAAAACGGAAATGGGTTTACACTACATTTTGTCTTCTCTCACGATTTTTGTATCCCGAGTCAGCAAAACTTGATAGAACAGAACACAAGCTGTTCAGTAGTCGATTCCCCATTGCCTGGTCCAAGTTGTTGTGACAATCCTTCTAAACAAAATGCCTCTCTGTGTTTCAACCTATCTATGTACACACACTTGTCAGCAGACTACCTGCATTTCTTTGATCTCTTCCCCTGCTCTCCATGTCTAAGAATTCAGACCTGACAGTAGTTTGGTCAAACACGATCTGATATTAGTTGCATGGCGTGTAGTGTAATATTGTTTGGACCCTGCAAATACCTACAGCAGTTTGACTTGAGTTCCACAATTAGGATAATTAATTAATTACTGCAGTAGCTTAGTGGCTACTGCATTTCTGAAGCTTGAAGCATATTTTAGATTATTAGGCTTGTGATCCAAGATACGATTCTCCAAGTTTAATCTGACGCTTTGCTAGATGACGGTGAAGTAGCTACTAACTTCTGGAGTAGCATGGAAATGTGTGAGGCTGTCTTGTCTAGTTTATACTCCACGAGCCATATGACACACCGTCGGTATATGGTTTGTGCCCGGGATCAGCGGACAGGGGTCCCTTGGTGGGTTCCAGGCACCACTAGCACTACATGTGCCTCTGCCCAACCTGGCTGCCTTGCTCCTGCATCAAATCAGCGATTAAATTGATGGATAACCTTGTCCTCTTACGCATCAACAACCTAGTTACGTGTATGAACCTATGACTCAGCATGCAAGAAACCCTTAATTAGCAGTAGCGTTTTCTTACTTGTTACTATACGCCTAACCCCTGTCTATTCCTCCTACGTTGCCACGCATTGACAATTCGTCTTCTCCCAGCTCAGAGCACGCCATTTTACGCGATCTTCAGAGATCAGCGACGATACATTCAGAACACAGCTAGCTTATGCACATGTCTGCTTAGAGAAGGCATACATACTCATGTTTTTGGATTGTAGCTAAGCTTTATTTATATTCAATTTGTTGATGGGACATGGCCAGTTATACGAAGAAGATTCTCCTGTGATGTATTCTAATTAAACAAAAAAAAAAAATGTGTGGCTCAATATGTCATTCGTTATTAGTGGAAAAAGATGAAGCTGTTATCCATCGGCGTTGGGTGCACAATATTTATGTGTATTTTTTGATAAGGTAATAAAGAAAGATCGTGGATGCTTAGGATGCCTTTTGGGCATAGCCGCCGATCAGCTAGCATTATCAAAACACGCATGGTTGCCGTGGACCATCGGCGACACGTCGCGTTGCCGGCCCTTTTTGCGAGCTTTCAACACAAAAGCGGTGCATCTTGTGGGTGGTACCTTCATTCTTTAGTTTGTTTTTCTCCGGAGTCAGGATATGTGTGTCTGCAGAAAGTTGCTGATTTTATTTTTTCCAACATGTCCCAGCTCATATGATTACTCATTGTAGTCTTTTCCTTCTTCTTTATTTTGGTGGG